>CM052549.1:1255862-1278524 GCA_028533065.1 Trachops cirrhosus
CCATCCTTCCTTCCCTCCTTCCTTCCCTTCTTCCTTCCTTCCTTCCCTCCATCCTCCTCTTCTTCCTTCCTTCCCTCCTTCCTTCCTTCCCTCCATCCTTCCTTCCTTGCTCCCTCCCTTCCTTCCTTCCCTCTGTGCCTGTGTTTCTTCCTTCCTTTCTTTTACAACTGACCTCAGATATAGCTTCATCAAGACTCTATTACATGGCCCAGGAATGAGTCCAGTCGGAAGGCTAATAGAGAGACTGCCCAGCCCCCTCAGGTCCCGCACACCTTGTGACAGGTAACCAAAAGAAGCAGGACAGGTGGCCATGATGAAAAGAGGTGACAGAATCAGACAGGGATGGCCTGGGGCAGGAGTCGTGGACGGAAGCTACTTCTTTGCAGGGAAGGCCGTACCAGGAGACACCCCTCGTGGTGGCGAGGCCACGGGCTGTGGCTGTGCAGCACGCAGGTCCCTCTGGCGAGTGTCCGTGGCACGTGATGCCATCCGCAGGGCCCGGCTGCAGGGCCTGTGCACCTGAGTGCATGTGCCGGACTGGCCCGTGGGTGCAGGCTGGTCCCGTCACCCACCTGCTCCGCAGTCACCCCTGCTGTTCCCTGCAGAGCCCCAAGCACCTGCTCTAGAACATCGGACGCTAGGTCTCCTTTTTCTTTTACAAAGTCCATTGGGAACCCAGACCTTCGAACAAATTACTGAATTAACCCAGGAAATGCTATCATTTTGTTCAAAAAGAAGTTTTAATTGTAAAGGAGTGAGAATTATCTTCTGAGACAACTTAAAAATGCACCCTAAAAAACCGCCTCTGCAGAGGCGGGCAGCTGGTGGGACGGTTTGGAGCCGTCCTGGGGTGTGGCCTGCTCCGGGCCTCACCACGCCAGAGGGGTGGGGGTGCCTCAGAGCGCTGCCGTCCGACCACCGCGGACAGTGCAGGGGCCCTACATTTTTCCAAAACGCACACCAGCACAGTGCTCTTTTATTACAAAAGTTCGCTCACTCGCTTGCCTCCATTGGAAAGAGGGACACCCCTGTGTTCATTGCACACATTTCCTTATGTCGGGACGGGTGGACGGACAGATGGACACACAGGCCATGTCCCTTGCCGACTTCTGTGTCCTTTTCTTTGTCCCGTTAACCCCGGGTGAAGTCATTCGGCCTGTTTGTGAGCTCTTCCTCTCTTCTCGTTGGCAGCCCGTGAGGGCCAGTTGTCCGCCTGTCACCTGGGCATTCTTGGTGACCTAAGGAAGGTGTTGTACACCTTCCAAACTGTCCACCTGAGTGCACCTGCACACACCTGGCCTGCCCCCTCCTGGGGGCCAGCACTGGCCGTGCGGAAACAGCGCAGGTCTCCGGGATGCACACGCCAGCGTTTGGACGCAGCCTCTGCTGGGCTGTCCATGCGGCCAGCTGGCGGTGTCCCGGAAGGCAGGGCCCTTCTCTTTCCTGTGTCTTCGCGTGGGGCCGGCGGCCCCCGGAGGGCGTCCGAGTCCAGAAGCAGCACTGCACCCATTGGAAGAAACTAACTAAAGCAGGAGGGCCGGGAGCCGCTCTGATCCAGTTGAGGGAGTATGTAATGTGTCATCTAAACGTTAAGCCCAGTGTAGATGGGAAATAAGGGAAGCCAGCATGTTCAGCCTGGCCGCATGAGTAGGATCGGCTTTGCAGCCTCGGGTCTGTGCAAGCCTGCCCCTCGGGCCCTCCCCCAACCCTTAAGCGGGCAATGGATCTGGGCGAACAACTGCCTGGGGTCTCAGAAATGATTCTTGTGCCTTCCATCGAAGTGCGTTTTTATTAAAACGTTCCCAGGTATGCATTTTTAATTTGTTTCACCCTATTCAGCCTGGAAAATAAGAAAACTCTGAATGCTTGTGGACGTGGAATTCAAACCATATTGTCTTCTAAGTGTGATCACTGAGCCCGTGACCAGGTGCTGGACCGGATGTCCTAGGGGTCACAGCTGACAGAGCTGCTTGCCTCCAGGAGTTAAATGAGCTGCAGTTCTGGACAGGGGGCCTCTCCAACTCTCTGGGCGGGTCCAAGGGGTGTCAGCAGTCTGGAAGGCAGGGAGCACCTTTCGGGGGCGCTGACTGACTTTGGAGGGTCAGTTAGTGAGGCAGATGCTTCTGAAGGACAGGCCCAGGGTGACCCAGAAGGGTAAGATTAAGGGGCTCGAAGAGTTTACTTTCTGGTGGGGGAACTGAGCAGAGAGACAAAAACTGGGGAAAGGGAGAAGACAGAAGGGAACTATAGAACAAACCCCT
Organism: Trachops cirrhosus; assembly: GCA_028533065.1. NCBI lineage: Eukaryota > Metazoa > Chordata > Mammalia > Chiroptera > Phyllostomidae > Trachops > Trachops cirrhosus. The sequence goes on from CM052549.1 coordinate 1,258,124, forward strand.
TCCTGTCCCACTGGCACTTCTGCCTGGTTCTGAACTTCTGCTGGTTGGTTTTAGTTGAATTTGTAACTTGATGCATTGAAGTCTGTGGCCGCCTTTCCTGAATGCAGACGACAGCCTGACCACCCACCCCCCTGGTGAAAAGGCGAAGCTTCTGTCTGCAGGGGAATGAAGCAGCGAACATGCGTGTGCGAGCTTCTAGTGCCCACGCTCCCTCCACCCCCACTGCCCTCGGAGGCAGCCGTGGGCATGGCTCGTTTGCTCGGCGCTGGGTTACCGGGCAGAGAATTCCTGCTCCCGTAAAACGTTCCAGAGGCAAGCTGGGCATTCGCCCTTTAGCCTCCGTGGCAGGGGGTGGGCAGCCTGTGCGGACCCCTCGGGGGACAGCCTGTGCCAGTTTGCAAGAGACACGGATCATTAGGAAAGCCTTGGACAAAGTGTGCTCTTTCCAGAGCCAGCCCTGCAGCCGCCTGCGCATCGGCGCTTCTTCCTGGGAGTGAGGGCTCTTCCCGTCAGGACCGCCGGGCCCTCTGGCCAGCCCTTCTCCAGGCCGATGGCCACTGCCCGCCCCCCCGCCCCCCGCCCCCCGCCCCAGCACGGTGGAACTAACGCGACCCTACACCGGCTTGCTCCCCCTCTCTGCTCTCACTCTGCCTGGGCTGCGTTCTGGGTGCCGGGGGCCGCCCTAAAACTCACACTGAAGGATGTGCCTGGCGTGGGCAGGAAAGGCGAAGGGACAAGAACGCCCAGCCGCAGCCTCCGATCTGCCGGCCTCTCCTTCTGCCCTCGGGGGCTGGTGGCAGACAGGGTGTGCAAACGCGTTCTGTAATCCCGCCCGTCCGACTCACCTGCCACTGACACAGTGTGGACGCTAAACACGTTTCGTGCTTTTGAACTTAACGTGCGATTCTGAAGGGCAGAGAGCCTCGCAGGTCCTGAGCTGCAGAGGCTCAGAAGCGCCGCCTCCCTCACACACCCCAAGGGCTGTGTATCCCGGACCGTGGCCGCTGTCCCCGGAGAATGCAGGCGTCAGCTGCTCAGGCACAGCCGGGGGGCGTGTCCCCTCTTCTGGCGCCTGCGCCTTTGCCGTCTGGGTCTCGGAGGAGCAGGGTCTGTCCCACTTGCTGGGTGCCGTGCTTCACCTTAGCTTGCTAAGACCCGTTTGGGACCACCGTGTGGCCAGGCGCAGGCTCGGGGGTGAAGGAGAGACTTTCTCCCTGGAGGTGCTGTTCCTGCAGCAACCCCACAAGCTGCTTGGCTGAACCTCGTTTGCCAGCGAACCAGGCCTGGGGGCAAAGCCAGGCTTTTGAAACCATTGGAAACTGTTTTGCAAGTTCCTTCAACTGAGCAAAGCTCACGCCACACATCCAAGCAAAAGCCAGAAACGACGCCGTCGTTCCCACGGGAACACTCCTTCCATCCCCGGCATTCCCGGTGGGGCCGGCCGGGCAGGTGGCTGGGTCTGCCACATTCTCAACAGACCTTACTTTTTCCTTTCGTAAGTGACAAGGTGTCCCCTAAACGAACGGGTCCTTCCTTAGATCCAGAATGTGCGGAGCTCACTTGGAGCGTCCGGTGCTGTCACCTCCTGTCACGGCCCCTTCAAGGGCCGGTGGCACACCCAGGAGAGTTTAGGTGGACGGGGTCTCGGTAGACACTGTGCCACACAGCCAGAGGTGTGCGGTGGCCCCTGTGTGACTGCACGCACTGTCACACAGGTGGCTGGTCGGACCCCAGGGGCCGCATCTGCCTTCCCAAGTCCTTCGCCGCCCCCACCCCCGGGAGGCACAGAGTGACGGGCGCACCTGGCGTGGAGGGGAGATGTTTCACTCTTAACTGACATGTGACGTGGGTTCTTCCCGCCACTTCGGGAGAAGAAAGAAAATCACAAGAGCTCCTCCTCGGCTGTGCCGGGGCCCTCCCAAGAGAATTCCGGTTTCCGAGAGGCGGGTCTGCTGACCCCCTCCGTGGGCTGTGCTTTCCAAATTGTTGATTCAGAGCCCGGGAAGGAAATTCATTCGGAGTCTGTCCGAGAAGCCAGTCCTTCAGTTGCCGCGGTGACACACCTGAGCTTGCAGAAGCCCTGGGAAGGGCCGTGCGTCCCAGCCAAAGAGCAAACGTCCCCGAGAAGCCATCTCCCGAGGTGGCTGCGCGCACAGTTCCCGCCCCAGCACAGCAGAAGAGCAGCAGATCTGGGCCTTGAGAAGCAGCTATTTTTGGCAGGTTCTCTGAGGTAAAACACCTCCGTCGGGTGCCACTTCCTGGTGACGATGGCACGGAGACAGAACCGGGGTGCGGTGGCTCTGAAACCGTGGACGTCACCATAGCCCCTGCGGAGGCTCTGCCCGCGGGGCCCAGGGCCTGGACCCCGTGTGGTGTGGGGAGGGCGCCCGCCGAACCCCCAGGCAGGCGCGGGGGCAGACCGGCTCCGTTCCTGGAGGCTGGCCTGCAGAGAGGTCAGCAGGCCGGAGCCCGAGGGGCCCGCACAGACTGGGCGCGGTCAGCGGGTTGTGCTGGGGCAGCAGCGGCCCCTCCCTCCGCTCAGTAAGGCGCACTGGCGTGGGGCGCTCAGCACGCTGAGACTCCGCTCTGCAGGGATGCGGGCGGGCGCTGGTCCCGGCGACTCGTGGCTGACATTGTCCTCACCAGAGCGGCGCTCTCTGTCCCTGTCATGGAGGAGGTGACTCCCGGCCTGGGTCTGAGCTGTCACGTTACGAAGAGACAGCAGCTGGGACCCAGGGTGGCCAGGCCTCCGTCTGGGCTCTGTGGTTGGTGACAGCATGAGTGAGGTTAATGAACTGATCTTCACATCACGCCCCTTGGGTGAACCCAACTTCTCTGATTCTAAATCTTTGGTTCTTTGGACTTCTGGCCGTTCCCAGGTTCTATGCGAGGCCCGGCTGATGCTCTCTGGTGCCACCCAGAGAGACGGCGGGGGCTGAAGGACTGCTGGGTGGCGCTGGGAGCTGCTGGGACCCGGCTCGAGGCCTCTGCTGTGCACGCTGGCCTCCCTCGGGCGGTGTCACTGGTCACAAAGTGAGCCGAGAGGGGACGGGACACACAGATGTGCCGGTGCAGTGTGGAACCCACGGAGCAAAGGAGGGGCAGAGTCGGGCTGATGAAGGCAGGGCAGGCTGGTTAGAAGATGTGACATATGTTCCGTCCCCTCAAGAATGGGTAGGACTTCAAGAGACTGGCAGGAGAAAGGGTCAGGTGGGGGAACAAAATCGTGGGCCCAGGGAGCCCCGTGGCGGCTCTGGTTTCTGCGTGGGCCGTGGGGAAGGCCCGCCCGACCTCGGAGAAGCCCTCCCGTAAGTGGGTCCCCCGGGCGGCCACGCGTGGGCGCGAGGGGCCCCGGCTGGGAGTCACCCGCAGGGCCCAGCCCCCAGAGCGACTGCTTTCTGGAACCGCTTGTTCTGTTGACTTTTATCGGGAGATTTGGTAGGTGTATGACCCGAATCGAAACCTTGAAAACATGGGGGGTAATTCCTGCATTTTAAGTGATGTTACAGGACCCGTGAGAAGTGAGTCTGGGGGCCGAGGGTGGTCCCCGCCGGGCAAGGTCTGAGCGAAGGCTCTGGGAAGAGGAGAGCTTGTCTCATCTGTGTGATCTCCCAGGTCTGCGCAGCCCAGGAGCCCAGTGAGAAGCCACGGAAATGCTGCCAAGTGGGTCGGAGTGTCTGCGCGGAGATGTGGGGGGTGGCGCTCAGCAGGCCTGGGTTCGGGTCACCATGGGTGACTACCCGCTGGGAGCCAACCGTCCCTCCTCCCAGGCAGCCACACGCTGTGCCGATGCCCCCACACCCCCAGGAGCGCGCCAGGGAAGGCCGGGACCCGCACCGGGGTCTGCTTCTCCAGGGGGCAGCACCAAACCCCTCCTCCCGTGTGTCACCGCTAGCTGCGTTGGCGCTCACGGTGCGCACGCCGGGCGTGAGTGTCAGGCCCTTCTGGGAAGTGAGCACGCTGAGCAGGTGAGACAGGTAAAGTCTCTGAGTCCATCGGCACCTTTTCCCCCCGACGGTGAGCGTGTGGGCTAGCCGGTGCTCTGCCGAGGGACGGAGCTCCCGGCCAGGTTTGGAGGCAGGCGGGCGGGAGAATCCGGGCTGGGACAGCGCGTGGCAGCCGCGGGCCGGGCGCCTCACTCTCGTCACGCTGTGACTGCCCCTCCCGAACCCTTAGACGTGCGTGGCTGCTGTGCAAACCCGGCGCCGGGACGGTTCCCGTCATCTTCTGCGCTTTCTGCCCCTCGGGTGTGCACCGGTTGCTCACTCACGCAGGTTTTGGTGTGATTTGCACGCCTCGGAGTGTGTCCGTCTGTGCACAGAAATCTGCAGGCAGGCGTAGCTGCTGCCGTCGCTCCGCCCTGGTGTGCGGGGGGTCCACCGTGACTTCCACGGGGTGTCGCTCGGCCCCCGCCTGGGCCGCTGAGCATCCGCGGACGGCGAACAGCGTGGGGCCCTGGTTTGCACACTCGGGTGGACACCCACTTTTCCAGGCCCTCGCTGAGCTTTCCGGCCCGAGGGGCTGGTGTGTGCCACGGTGGTTCCAGCCACGCAGTTCCTGCGTGCGTTACCTCTCTGGACAAAGCCAGCCAGTGGCCAGCCTCACGGGTTCTGGTGTGAGACCCTGGCGCTCCCACCGCCCAGGGGCTTGCTCCTTTTTCCACTGCCTGTTAACAGAAAACGCCCCGGCATCCAGCCCCTTGCAGCTCTCCCACCCCGGGGGGGAGTGGCTTCAACCATTTCACGAGCTGGGTTTTCTCTCCTTTTTTTTTTTCTTTTTAAAAAGTCATTTATCGCGAGGAGAAATCATATGTCTCAAGAAGCTTGATAAACTCGGCTCTGCATGACTACACCTTCAGGCTGAAACACACTTCATTTCATCATTTCCCAGAAGGGGCACCGAATCCACCCACTTCCTGTTTTTAGTCTAGAAGGTTCTGTGTTTCCTCCACGGCTGCCTTCCCGGCAGCAGGACCCGGGAAGCCGCCGCCACCAAGCGCTTCACACTTGACCTGAGGTGCGTGCACTTTGCACGTCGTCCGATCAGATCAGCAGCGTCTCCGCACAGAGATGGGCGCGTGAGGGGCGTTCCCGGGAGGGACAGAACCGCTCAGCTGCCTGGGCAGCCAGCCCTGTGCTGTGGGGGCCCAGCGCCGGGTCCAAAGCTCGTGGTCGCAGTCCCCGCCCACTCAGCCACGCCCCGTGTAGCACCGGGCACAGGGTTGGGGTGGGGGCAAATTTCCTCACAGTGAAACTTTCCAAACTGCTCAAGCCTACCTCATTCCATTTGGGCTGTCTTTTAACCCTTCTGGGTAAGGAATCTTCTAGCACCTGCTGGACCCCCTGGGATTCTTTAAAGAACAGCTGGAAAAGACCTTAACCTTTTCTTCTAAACTCAAGTGCACTCTTCGCCTCTGGCCGTAAGAAGCGACCGCACACCTGACAGGCTGTGAACCCACAGGCGGGGGCCCCTCGTTGCTTCCTCCCCTTGCTCATTCGCTCACTCCTTCGCAGGAATGCGCTGTGCCCCCAGGGGAGCTGGGTTCTGGTTCCAGATCTTCCATGACGGCGCAGAGTGCAACTGCGCAGCTAGAAACTGCCACGTGCCCTTGTCTGGCCAGATGGAAACGTGTCACTTCCCTTCAGAAAAAGTCACTCCACTGGGAGAGCGCCTCCTGTCCCCAGAGGGCCCTGACTTGGAAGTTGCTTGTCTGTTGGGATAGTGTTTTCAGTCTCTCCCTCTCTCCCTCTCGCCTTCTCTCCTTTCTCATTCGCTGCTTCGAGTCTGCTGGGTTTCAGACAGGAAGGAGCCCTTGAATCACCCTCACCGCCCCGGGACCCTGAGGACCCGGAGCTCCCAGGAAGAGGAGGGACTCGCCCATGAGTAAATGTGCGAGCTGTAGTTCAGAGACTTTTTACTTCTCGTTTGCTTGGAGGCCTCAGAGGTCAGTTTTACTTTCTTTCTCATGCTTGACCTATTGCCACCACTGGCTGCAGAGGGAGTGTCACTTCGTCACTTCGGAGTCTGTGTCATGTCACTGGGAGGGAGCCGGCTCTGCAACTTGGGAAAATCTTCTTTTTCCCAAGTTCGCGTGTTTAAGTGCGGCGATGCCGAGTGAGGCGGGGGGGAGGCATCTGTACGCTCTCTGAGCCCCAGCACTCGGCCAGGACGAGCCTGGCGTCTGGCCGCCTGCCGGGCACACATCCGCCAGCCTTTCCGCTGCCCTTGCATTTGAACTTGAGGCCTACCGTCTGCAGTGTCCGTGCTGACGCTTGTGAGGGGAACGGGATAGGAGGTGGCCCCCTCCCTTTCCCCTCACTTCCAGCCACCAGGGCTTCTCTGACGTCACCGAGTGGTGTGCCGGCTGTGGGACAGTCCTCTCGTGGGGACAGTGAAGTGGGAGCTTTGACGTGAGGCCAGGCCTTCTGGCCCCCGAGGCTGTGAGAAGCCAGGGTCCCTGTGGGCCTTCGACTTGTTAGGGAGTGTCTCCAACCACCAGCAAGTCACTGAAACCTTCGTTTATTGAGAAGCACGAGGACCCTTTCCCGCGTTTCTCCTGGCGCCTCCGTGTCAACGTGGGAGACGGCCGGGGGCTGGGGCTGGGTCGGCGATTGTACTACAGCTCAGTGGCCTCCATTCAGAAGCTCCGCCCATTTTTTAGTGGGATTGTTTGTTCGGTGCTGAGTTGCGTGAGTTCTTTAAACATCGTGGGTGTGAACCCCTCGTCAGCGCCGCTGTCTGCAAATATCTCCTTCCATTCGGTTGGCGGCCTTTTGGGTGAGGGGGTCCAGTTCGCGGGGACAGAGGAAGATCGGACTGTGGGTGGTGGGCACACAGTGCAGGATGCGATGATGTGTCGCAGAAATGTCCACTTGAAACCACAGCGATCTCATTAACCGGTGTCACCCCAACACATTTAATTAAAACAAAACGGACAGTGGCAAAGGATCCAGGGAAGGCAGAATCCCCTGTTGCACCCCGAGTGCTCTGTAACTCGGCCCCCTCGCCCGGAAGCCAGTGCCTCTGCCTCCCGGGCTCCGTGCACAGCAGCCCGGGAGGTGTGTGGTGAGCAGGCGGTTCGTCGTTTCTCTAAATGGTGGCCCTGGGGGGCCGGGACTCAGACAGAGGTGGGGCCTGGGCTCCCATCTCCCCGCTGAGCTGCCTGCCCGCCAGGCTGCCGGAGGGGCCTGCGTGGGCCTGCGTGGGCCCCGCTCTGGCTGCGGCTGTCCCAGCGAGGCAGACGAGGGCAGCGCCGGCCACCCTGAGCGGGCGCAGCCCCTCCTGCAGCAGGAGCACCCAGGGCTGAGGACAGAAGCACGTGGAGAGCAGGGAGGGGCTCTGGGTACCCCCGCCCGAGGGGAGTGGGGGCAGTTCGAGAGGCCACTGAGGACACCCAGGCAGCCACAGGGCACTGGGTGCCGGGGGCGGGGGAGGAGGGCTTGGCTGCCACATGCTTTTTTTAGACACGGAGAAAGAAAAACAACCAGGGGAGAACAAGGCTCAGAGAGGAGAAACCAAAGGGCCAGAACCAAAGGGGAGGAAAGCACTCGGAGGCTGGGGAGTCCAGGCCTGCCACTCCCCCACCCCGAGTTTCTGCTCTTTTCCTCAGGTGGGAGGGGCTTTTAGAAGTGAAGCCCGGGCACCCTCGGTTCCCGGCCTCTGGCCACAGGGTGGACGTGACATTCTCGGCGGCACAGAGGTTCCCCCCACCCCCGCTGCCACCCAGAGGCTTGATGCAAGCGTGTCCGGCAGCCTGAAGTCTGTCTCTGGAGGAACCATCGAGAACCCTGGTTCTCTGCAGTGCAGACAGCTCAGGGTCACCCCGCAGGGTCCCGCACGGCCTGTGAGGCATTTGGCCCTCCGGAACACTGTCCCAGGAGGCTGGCTGGCGGGCTCACCGGGGTGGAGGGGGCCTGCCGGGGTCTGGGGAAGGATGGGCCTCCATCCAGAGAAGCCTGGCCACTTGGGGAGCGCTCAGGGCAGTGGGGACGCAGAGAGCTGCCCCTCCCCACAGCACACAGGGACGCCGAAGCTGGCAGTCCGCCGGCGTCCTCGCCGTCCCTGGGCAAAGGGCTAAAGGTGCCAGGAGGGGTCAGGGCACCGTCTGACTGCCACCGGGGAGCCCAGACAGCAGGACGGACGGGTGGACCGGAGGACGGTGCTCGACAGGCCCAAAGCCCCTCCCGAGCGGGTTTGAGAATGTCGGCTTGCAGAAAACAAGTGGACAGAAAGGATTCTGTGAAGGAGCCTCCTCGGTGTCAGTTCAGGGGACGATCAGTGGCGTCCCTGGGGTGGGCAGGGTGTCTCTTGGGACGTAAGGAAGAGGAAAGCAGGTGCCCCTGGGGGACCTTCCCGTCTGAACCGGGAGGCCCGGGAGGCTGTGGGGAGGCCCTCCCCGCTGGGCCCCCTCCTGCCCCCGCCTGTGACAGGGCAAGACAAGGGCTTCTCTGCCGGCCTCCCAACCGCTCCGGAGGGAATGCCCAGCTCCGCGTCCCGCCGCTGCCTCTCTCCGCAAGCAGAGACCAGGCAGGCGGGGCACCCCCCAGGGCCTGTCTCGCTGACCCCTGGGCTCCAGGCCTTTCCCAAGTTCCTTCTAAAACAGGGTGTGCAGAGGCCTCGGAGGGTCCGCCCGCACAGACACACTGGCTTTCTGTCCCGTCCTCCACTCTTTGGTCTGGGCCCCAAAGTGAAGTTCTTGATGACGGTGCGACAGAATGTGGCCCATTTTCACTCTGACTTTTCCGGCACGGGAGAAAAATGACGAAGTGGCCTCCTGGCACCGTTGGGATGGAGGGGGCAGACAGGCCTCGGGGCGCCGGGGCCGCAGGCCCCGCACCAGCGACTGCAAAGCCCGGGCTGCTGTTCCTCGGCGGCGCAGAGCTGGGCCCTGGCAGGAGTTGGATTCAGATGTGAGAAGGGCCGTGGGAGTGTGTGTGTCAGTGTGAGTGTGAGTCTGTGTGTCCGAGGGTGTGTCTGGGAGTGGGTGTGTCCGCGGGAGCGCGGGAGCCTGGGAGGGACCCTCCTCGCGCCAGCTGAGCCACCTGAAGCCATTCCCTGCGCCTGCTTCCCTTTCGGCCACTTCTCCATGCCTCTCGCCTTTCGGTTGGGCCGGGCAGCTTCCCCTTTCCCTGCATCCCTGCACTTCACCGCTCGCCTGCTTCCTCTTCTGGGCCAGGAGGATGTGGAAACCCGGTTACAATATGACAGGGGGCTGCCGTGTCACAATCGCGCCGGGGGGCCTGCCTCCGGGAGGCCTCTGGAGGGCGCGGCGGGGGTGGGGGCGGAATGGCTGGAGAGGGAAGGGGACGGAATGCAGAAGTTGGGGCTTCTGGAAGCCAGGCCTGGTGCGAGCTGGGACGGCGGCCCCTCTGAAGCCCAGCGTTTCCCGCGGTGACTCCAGCCGGGAGGTGGCGGGCGGTTTGTGCCTGGGGAGCCCGGCACCTCAGCGGCTCCGTCCCAGACCCACGCAGGCTGCAGCTTCCCTCTTTCTGTCTGTGGGGTGCGGGGTCGCCTCCTCCATTTCCTCCCTCCTGCAGCCTGCACCATCCTGACACCTGGCCCCGTCCCCGCCCACGAGGCCCCCAGAGCAGGGCCACCATCTCAGCTTCCTCCCTGAGTCCCCTCCCCACCTACCAGGCCCCGCTGCCCCCATGTCTCCTGTGAACTCCCTCCTCCTGCTTCCCACTTGGCTGTTGCCCTTCGGGGAGCCCAGGCTCTGGGGTCACTTCTGCCAAGCTCCCTCGCCCGGGGTTCCTGTCTCCCGAGGATGAGGACCCCCCGGGACTCCGGCCTCACCTCCGTGGGGCGGGGGCTGGCCAGGTCCTTCCCTTGCGTCCGCTCAGACTCTCCTGCACTCAGAGATCGGATTTCCCGTGTACCACGTCCTGTGGACATGCTTGGGCCTCACACCCACACTTGGCACAAGCCAGTGACCTTGGGCAGCCCGGGGGCCGCTCAGGTAAAGCGGGGTCACCTTTCCCTCCAGGGCCACTTCCAGAATGAAGGGAGCTGGTGTGCAGAAGCATGTCACACCCTGCCCCAGCGCACAGATGTGGGCACAGCTGACCTCGCTGGGACTGGGAAGGGCACCCGCCGTGCCCTAAGCTGGCTCTTTGCACACGCTTCCCAGGAAATGGTGTTGAATCATAAAACTCCAGGGGGGTTGGCGAGAGGGGCAGGCCCCACCCTGATTTCAAAGAAAAGTGGCTCCAGCGAAGGGCAGGACTTTTGAGATGTTCTGATCCTCGGAAAGCACAGATGGAAGGACAGGCGGCAGCTACTGGGAAAACGCTCTGGGGTGGGAAGGCTCTCCCCAGCAGGCGTGAGCTGTGCACAGACGCACAGGACCCGGAGGCTGAGCAGTGGGAGTGGCCTGCCCCCCTTCCTCTCCCAGGCGTAAGGAGACGTGAGCCGGACAGGACAGCCTCCCGGGCCCCCCCTGAGGAGAGGGGTGCCCTGGTGAGGCCCGGGGCTGGGGGGCACTTTCCTCGCCCACATCCACCTGCAGGCGGTCAGAGCCCTGTCAGAGAACCAGCGCTCAGCACGACAGCCCAGATCCCCTGTGAGGTGCTGGGAACGGGGTGCCCACCTCCGGCCGCCCCGGGAGGAAAGTGGGGAAACAATGAGACGGGGGCGGGATGGGACGAGGAGCCTGAAGGGGCCTTTAACTGCGGACCTAGAGGTTGCGAAGCGTTTCGAGTCCGACTGCAGGTCAGCAGCACGCTGCCCTGTCCTCGGACGCCTCGTTATCGAGGCGGAACATCCCAGCGGGCTCCTTTCCCAGGAGCCTCTGCGGGAGCTCTCGCAGACGGGAAAGGCGGGGATGAGGTTGCCGGCGGCTCCTCGGGGCCCTGGGGCTGCTGTCTGTCCGTCCTCCGTCTGCACTGCTGTCCCCTGAGTGTTCCAGTCACCATCCGAGCCAGGCTCCTGGCCTTCGAGTCCAGTACTGAGCTGCCTTTGTAAACCTGTGAGCAGGAAGAGTGACCTTTGTGTGCCCTTTACACGTGCACACACCTGTGCGCACGCGTGTGCCCTAGGGCACGGCCGGGGGCAGCCACCCCCAGCGCTCCGCCCAGTCTGGGCTCTGGCCTCAGCCCCTCTGCCCTCTGCAGCCAACTCGGCTGCAGACAGAGCAAGTGGTTGAATGCTCTGCCCCTTCCTACCCCCAACCCCCAACTGGCTGCCTGAGAAACATGCTTTTGGGGAGAACAGGAAGAAACGGGAAAGACAGAGATGAAGGCTTCATCTCCACAGACCTGGGCAACGTCACCAGGGCTGCTGACTGCCCCTGAGGTCCCTCTGAGGGACCTCAGACACGTCCCTTAAAGCCCAGAGCCTGTCTGAAGACAGGGGCCAGGGACCAGGGACAGGGGCCTGCAGGCTCAGGGACCAGGGACAGGGGCCTGCAGGCTCAAGGACCAGGGACAGGGGGCTGCAGGCTCAGGGACCAGGGACAGGGGGCTGCAGGCTCAGGGACCAGGGACAGGGGCCTGCAGGCTCAGGGATGTGAGACAGTGAGCAGGGGACTCAGGGCCGGGGACATGAACTGTTTCTCTTCCTTTGCTGAGTCACCAATTGCTTGGAATTCTGGCAGGGACAGCCCCTCGAGCCTCTGGAAGGGAGGGACAGCAGGGACCCACCCTCTGTGTGTCCTGGGGGAGATTACTTTATCTCTGGCCTCCCTGAAGCGGCATTTGGGCTCCTGGAATCTCTGGGCCTTGACCCGGTGCCGGCCGCAGGGACCGGAGGGAAAGGCCAGGCGTGTCCGCAGAGCCTGGAGAAGGCCCGGAGCACTGGTGTCCACAGGAAGGAGACGGGTGGGGGTCCAGCCCCTCCGTGCCTCCCCAGTGGGGGCAGCTGCGCAGCCCTCGCTAGGGAGTGGGGGCGGGACCAGCTCCCAGTCAGGGGTTTTCTTTCGTCTTCAGCGCCTCCTTTGCCCAACTCCCTTCTCATGGGCACTGGCAGCTGCCCGGCTGCTCCAGTGAGAACGCGCCCCCAGGAAAACCCCGTCTGAGCCCGGGGGCAGGCTCGGCAGCCGGGCACATGCCACACGGGTGACCCTCGCCCGCTCGGGGGCCCACGCTGCCGACACCCAGAGGACGGGCGGGAGAGCCGCCCCACATCCCCGCACGGCCCTTCTCGCCCTCCCTCCGGTGCTGCGGGTGAGCAGGGCACCGTCACAGGGGCGCACCTGGTGCCCCCTGCGCCCACAGGGCCCGCCCAGGGCAGGCGGCGTCCACAGGCCTGGGCGCCAACTCGTTGGCTGGTGCTTCCCCTCTGCCCTCCGTGACCCGTGTAGCTTCCCCTGGTTGGGGTCGGATTTGGAGCAGAAAACAAGTAGGTCCAGTTGTCTTTACCGCAGGGCCTCCCGCCTCAGCACCGGCCCCCGCCCCGAGTCGGGCTGGGGACAAGACCTTCCTGTCTCGTCCTGAATTCTCCGGCCCCCACTTATCCCCCAGAACGTTGCTCTCCTCCCCTCCTTTTTTTCGAAGCTTGAATCAAGCCCCTCACTGTTTTATCATTATTTTCCACTTTCTTCTCTGCATGATTTGCTTTAGATTTTAGGGGCTGGGAGCAAGTTTTACAAATTTCATCTTGTTTCTTCTGTGCACTTGCTGCCTGTAGAATAGGCAACTATTATTTTTACCAAAAAAAGTCATTTTTCTTCAAAAAGAAAAGAAAAAGTAAGAAGGACATAGCATTCAGAAAGAACCCGTAAGCCTGTTCTTTAAACTCTGAACCTTCCGCCCCAGAACTGGGGTGACCTGTGTCTCGGAGGGCGGGTTGGTGCAGAACCTCGGCCCGTGGGCGGTCACGTCTACACGGGGTCGCGTCTCGGCACTGCCGCTTCCCGGGAAGGAAGGACACCCGCTTGCCAGGCGTTGCCGAGGCAGGGGCCCTGCGGTGTGCGCCCTGCCCGCCCCTGCTGGGCAGTGAAGGGGAGACAGGCCCCGGGAGCCCCTTCATCTGAGCCCACAGCGGGCTCAGCTCATGGCCTCATCAAGCCCAGAACGGGGCCTGTCCCCAGGATCCTGGGAAGGAGACGGCAAGGGCCCTCACGCTGGGAGAGCGGGTGTCACAGGACAGGGACAGCCAGGCCCGAGGGGTGCGCAGCCCTGCGGGGGGGTGTGTGGCTAGCTGAGCAGGCAGAGAGAGCCGGCTGGTGGAGGGGACTCCCTGGGCAGGGACCCGGAGCACGCATCACCCTGTGGCGGGGCCCTGTGAGGGGGTGACGGGGCGCACCCCGAGCAGAAGCCTCGTGTGGGGCTGTCTGGGTTCTTGGCCTGTCTCCTGAGGGCCTGTCCATGTGATTCCTGAGTGGCAGTGCCTGCTGAAAGAGTTGTGGTCACTGGGACCAGCCCGGAGGGCCCGGGAAGGACTTGGGGCTGAGTCTCCTTGCCACAGTGCAGCCTGTGGGGACTTCGGAAGCACACATGGCCCCACGAGGGCCGTTGAGGGTGACGATCTCAGGACGGCGGGTGCAGACAGGGGCCCAGGAGCCGGCCGCCTGCCCCGTGCTGGGCGGTGGGCAGCGGCACTGCGGGAGGGGCCTTGCTGGGTGGGGCGGCAGCTCGGGGACATACTGGGGTGCGCTGTGGGCAGACAACAGTCACGGAGACGCCTCGAAAGAGCGCAAGAGAAATGGGCTTTGGAGGCCGGTGCGGAGCTGAGACCACATGGGTCAGAGCGCGTGGGACCCGAGGGGAGAGCCGTCGGCACATGTGGGACGGGAGGAGGGATGCTGTTTGGATTTGGGTGCTTGTCTGTGACGTGGGCAGCTCAGTGGCACCGGGGGCAGGCGAAGGGCGTCCCAGCCAGGAGGCCCTGGCGTGTCGCCCCCTGCCTTCCATAAATACTTGGCATGTGGCGTTCTGTGGGGCCAGGCTGGATCCTGGCTGGCCGAGGCACCGTGGCCGCAGACCGGGGACCTGGCGTGGGGAGGAGCAGCTCAGCAGCAGCTCCATTTGGGGACGATGCTCACAGGACAGCGGGGCACTGTGTCCGACCGTCCCCTTGCCTGTGCCGCAGCTCCCTCTTCCACAGTTGAGAAGCACGGAGCCCCTGGAGGGAGGGGTCAGGGCCTGCTGGCCCGTCCCCTCCCCGGGTCAGACCCCGGGCCCTCGCCGAGGATGTGTTGTGAGAACTCGCAGCCACTCCAGAAACGCCAGGGCAGAAGGGCTTCAGGACACAGCTGGGAGCCTGGCCTCGGTGTCCGGCTCCACGCGGGGCCTCCAGCCCTCCCCTCCACCTCCTCCCCCGCTGCAGTCGGGCACCCTTGCTCCAGCATGGTGACAGATGACCGTGACACACAGAGGTCACTGCCAGCCCCGCTCACACAAGTTAATTAGAGACAAGTGGTCTGACCGTCCTGGAAGGCTAATAGGATTCAAAGAATATGTATAAAAGGCAGGCACCGGTGCATTTTCAAATTCTCCCGAATACACACTGAAGCATGGTTACTGCCAGAAAATGGCCAGGTGGTTTTCCATCACCTGAAAGTCCCAGGTTGGTTTCCGTGTGTCCCTGAGGTGGCAACTGCAGGCCTTTAAATGCACGACTGAAGGCAGACTCACGGGTGGGTGACGGGCGGTCTTTCTTCCGGAATGTTCTTCGGTTGGGAGGGCGGAACAGGGCTCAGAATCCGAGGCATCGACAGCATTCCGTGTGGAAACGCTAGGGACCTTTTAGGGAATGGAAATTCCTCCCGAGTGAGCTCGATGCACTCTTCACAAAAGGAGCATAGTGCACGAAAGCCAGTAAACGAGATGTTGAGTCTTTCACTCTCTGCACCTTTTATAAACAACCACCTGAAACTGGGGGTGGGGTCCAGGACCCCAAGACGGGAAGGCAAGGCTGAGAGCCGGCCATGGAGCTGGCCTACCCCACCGCCACGCGGCAGCGGCTGGGACCGGCGGTGAGGGTTGCGTGGGGTCTGCAACGCGGGGGGCTCTGAAGGTGAATGCGCCACGATGCCCATATGTGTGTGAGTGTGTGTGTGCCACCGCAGGGACTCGCACACTTCCTGGTGTGTGTGGGGGGAGAGAGAGAGAGAGAGAGAGAGAGAACGCAGCTTCTGGGGGGCCCTCCCTGCACAGGAGAACTCGTATTTGGAATACCGCCCCAACGTGTTCATTAGATATGGATTCAGATTTGCATATTCACGCGCCAACCACCAAGTGGACCAATCCCAGAGCTGCCGTGGAGCCCAGGCCCCTCCCTGACAAGAGGTGACAATCTCTGTCTCCTGGGACCCTGGTGAAGGTGACAGGCAGCCTATGAAAAGGGCTTCATACACACCCAGCTGTCTCGTCTCCGGAGCATGTGCTGTGCGCAGCTAGAGTGGGTTCCCGGGGACCCGGCTTTCTGGGGGAGCAGATGGGCTCCGGAGCAACAGCTGTGTTTGGTTTCCTAGACTTTTGTAATTTTTAGGGTATTAAGCACTAAAGGCAAAACTTCCAAAGTTAGTTGGAATTACACTAGAAAACTAATAATCCTCTTGAAATGGTTAGCATGCGATGTCGAGGGAAGTGCTAGGTCTCAGCTCTGTTAAACAGTCGTGGGCGGCCTGGAAGGTTCGATGGAATTGCATGTTTCCAGGCTCACCCTGGGACCGCCCGAGGCCGGTCTAGGCTACAGAACTGCCGCGCAGTGGAAGGGGTTGGATACATTGTATCAGGTCTCAGCCCCAGCTCACTTGCAGTGAACATGAACTCCCGAATGCTGGGCTCAGTATCACTCGCCAGCGAGGGCCTCGCCGAGGCGGCCTGTGTTAGAAACCGGCTTCCACACCCCGCCAGTCAGGCCCCTTCTCGGCTGTGTCTCAGGGACCAGCACGGCTATGCCAGCAGGGGGTTTTCTGTCACGTCACGTATCAGTCGTATCAGTCGGAATGCCCCCATTGTGAAAGGTGATACTTACTTGAAGATATCCTTGTCTTTCCCCGATTATCTGAGGCGGCCATGGCTCCAGGCTGCAGAGCGCCCTCCACCCCCCGCCCCCAGGCTCAGAAACTTGATATAATGGGTCCGAGCTCAGTGAACATGGCTGGTAGCGGAGGCCACTGGCGGTCAGCCTCACACCGTGACCATCTGTGAGCCCTCGAGCCTGCGTGCGTCCGGGCAGACCAGCTGCCCACGGCTGCTTGACCGGACACGTGACAGTGACTCCCTTTGCCAGGTCTGGACGAGTGGGAGCGGGGTAAGGAGAGGGAGGCCAGCGTTCGTTAGGAAATGTGCGAGCTGCTCGGTTCAAGCAGCGGCTTTGGACGTGACTCCGGAACTGTTTTTGCCCAGGACCCCGATGTTTGAATGCATTTTGCATGGGGAGAAAAGGGAGAGCCTGGGGCCAGATGCACTTTTCCCCACTCGGCGTGTTGCGCGAACACTTTCTACCTCTTCTGTGACCGTTTTCTAAGAAAAAGCAGAGGGAAGAGCATGCACCCTGGGGGGACAGCCCGCTAAGGAACCGCCGACCTCGGTGGAGGCGCAGGGTCTCCCCACGGGCGCCAGCGGAGGGGTGCGCGTCTCGTGCCTGTCTGTGCGGTTCCGGGTCCCCCAACCCGGGGTGGTGCAGGGCAGAAACCCCAGGACGTCACACACCGGAGGCCACTCCCACAGGCCTGTGACGTCCTGCCGTGAGCTCGGACCTCCGGGAACGGCGGTCCCGTCTCCGGGGGACCCCTATCGCCCATTCCCGGTCTGAGGACTGAACAATGGCTCTGAGCAACAGTGCTTGCTTTCTTTAAAGTGCTGCCTTCTGCGTCCCTCACACGGTGTCACAGCCCAGCTTTCTCTCTTTGTGCTTCTCTGTTGCAGTTTCATATGGGGCTGACGGCTTTAGGGATTTTCATGCAATAATGCCCAATTCTTTCTCTCGTAAGTATACGCTCCTCTCCTGAAGAACGGGAATGTGTGTGTTCATTTCGTGCTCAGTGTCCTCTGTGTGAGCGTCCTGCATGTTTCCCACCGCCCTCCCGCATGCCGGACAAAACGGGGTGCATCCGTGCTGACCCTCCCAATCGCCAAACCGCCACCACCAGGAGCACCGCTCACACCACGAAGCACACGCGTGCCCTCTCTGATGTCCGAGATGCGTGAGGGAGCACCCCCCCGTGGTGGCGGCAGAGTGGCCGTGAGAGCAGAAGTCACAGGAGGACGGAGGGGGTCGTTGCTGCGCTCATGCCACTGAGCAGTTTTGTTATGAGCCTGTGGTTTTCTCCTTTTTATTGAGAAGACGGCGAAACGGCCACTCGCCGTCACCACGAAACAACCCAGCGTGTTCTCCAGACCACGCTTCCCACCCCGCCGGGCGGGAGAAGCCGCTGTTAATTTCAGAACCGAGAGAAGGCGCAGGGCCTCGCGGGCCGAGCGGTGAGCTCGGTGCTGGGCACTGGCGGCCGCTCCCGAGCGGAGCTGTGAAACCCAAGGCAGATGTTCATCTCATCTTTCCTTTTTAGGCGTGGAGAGACGGTGCATATCTCTGAGCCACATCCTCGAAGGTGTATTTTAGGGATGGAAGGGTGCTGTTCTGACAATGTGCAGATGGCGGAATACTCAAAATGATACAAGTCGGTTGCCTTCTGAGGACTTGGGTCTTCAGAGCCTGCGTCAGTCAGTCCCCTCGATTTGCAACACTGGGCATCCGGGCGTGCCTGTTAATACCGTAACGGGCATAGAAAAGGCTTCTCTGGTGGAGAAGCTGGCAGAACAGGTCCTGACGCCCTGGCCATCCACAGCTCTTCGGAGTCTGCAGACTTGTCCGCACCAGCCCCCGTGAGGCCCCTCTGCCCACGGCCTGTGTCGGCTCCTTTCCTGCTGGTGAGGTCCTCAGAGAGACCCTTCCCTCGCCAAGGTTCCTCTGATTGACCCTTTAAACGCTAGCTTGCTCTTCATGCCTGTGGGACGTGTGTGTGAGTGTTCGTGTGTGTGTACACGTGTGTGCTGACATGACTATATGAAGCAGTAAGGCCCCAGGACAGAGGACTGGTGTCGCTTTGGAGATGAACCGTCCCACCTCGGACACAGCAGGGAGTTGGGGCGGGTCGGGGTAAGGTGATCCCGCCTCACACGTGTCTCGTCAGCCTGGGCACCGGCAGGCTGGAGCACGGTGCGGTGTGGGAGCAGACGCTTTGGCGAAGGCATCAGCGCGTGAGAAATGACCGCCCGGAAATAGAGCGAGTGACACTAGAGCTTCTGGAATATGGATGCTGTACGTGACCCCACACGGCCTGTCTGTAGGCCCAAATGAGTGGGCTCACAGGTGTCCGTGCCCCTCTCTCTTCCTCCCCTCCCCCATGCACCCAAATTGTGAAGGTCACAGGGCACAGTGGCTGTTGACTGGGGCGGCTCCCCCCCCACCCCCACCCCAAACAGCAACCAAACTGTTCCGGGCCAACATCGCCACCTAGTGGTCATGATGGAGAATTGCCCTCACCACCTCTTTTTTTTTTTTTTCTTCAAAATTAAAAAGTGACCTGTTTGTCCCTGTGTCCCTCCTCTGTCCCAGTATGTGTCCCTAGTTCCCTGGGGACATGCAAACATGCTTGTGACTTGTTCTCTTCTCATACACTTCCTCTTTTCTCTCTCCATTCCATTTAAAGGCCTAAAACATTACCTAAGAATTAAAATACTCCTAATCAGTCATCTTGGCAAGAAAAAGTGGGGGGAAATTTACATTTAACGTGGTGTTGGTTCTCATACCTGGTTTTATTGACCTTCAAAGTGTTTAAAAAATTTGATAAACCTCTTTCAGAGGCAGCGTGAAAACACCTCCTCACCCTGAATTTTCACGTAATGGCCCTCCTTCCAGATCAGCCATAAATATTTTCATTCCATTTGATTTTAACTGCCTAGTCACCACGGTTGCAGGAGTATTTCTGTCTTCCATTTTCTCATTTAAAATAGTGGGCATTTCAAGCTCCTGTGGCCTAAACTGCCATTACAGTGGCGATTTCGGAATGGTGTCTCGATAGAAAATTGTGGCCCGAACACCAGCCATTCACCTGGCCATCGAATACAAAGACACATCCGGAGAAGAGAACACGAAGAGGGGGCACAACCCATTTTGGGGGGGCACTGCATGAAGATTCTTGGACCATGTGGGACACTTTACGACGCTGGGCAGCAGACCAGTCTGGCCTCAGCCCCGCTGACCCCGAGTCCCGGGGATTCTCCAGACCCGTGACAGTGACTTCTGTCCGAGCTGAAGTCCCCCTCCCACTCAGGGTCCTGGGGTCGCTCTTAGCACTGCTGTGTTGCTAATAGCATAGACAGATAGTAACAAAAAGATTTCAGCTTTTCCTGAATGCAAACAGCCTCCGGGAAGCAGAGCAGGCATTGACTGACTCGGGGTTGACGCCATCCTCTCAAGGGAAGCCAGGCTTGCTTAGTGATGGCATTGGGCCCCGGGCTGGGCCAGGCTGGGCCAGGGGCGGGTGAATCAGAACAGGTCCCGGCTGGTGTTCCGTGCCAGTCAGCCCAGCGCAGCGCCTCCCGGAGGCCGACAGGTGTCTGCCAGGTGGGGAATGGAGTCACAGACAGGTGTCTGCCAGGTGGGGAATGGAGTCACAGACATCCGTGAAGCACGGCCCCTGCCTTCAGGACCAGTCGAAACTTTCCCGCAGCCGACAGCAGAGCCAGGCGTTTCGGGTCCAAGGAAACGGCGCAGAGACGCTGGTGAGGGATCTGGAGCGAAGCCTGGCCGGTCAGCGTGAGCCCCGGTCAGCCTTCCAGACAGACGGAGTCCGTGGGGTGGCCCGAAGCACGGCGCCCCGTAGGGAGTGGCTTCCATCCCCCACGGACCTCCCTCCGCCCACGGCAGGCTGCCCTTGCCCTTCTGAAGGAGGCAGACGGCCACCCCACTAATCGAGCTCACCGTCAGCTAGAACCCCAAAACCCTTTCTCAGACCACAAGGGAAGCCGAGACGCCCCCATCCCGAGCCTGAGTTTAAAAGGTGTGTTTTAACTTAAGCAGACCTTGCACGTCTGTCTGTTAGAGACACGGCCTGCGGTGGCCACTTTCCAAGGCAGCTGCAGGCCCTGGTTTCTGTCACCTGCAGAAATAACGAGCGTGCCACCCGTGCTCCCCTCCCGGCCGGGTGGGACGCGGTTTCCACAGCGGCCCCCTCTGTGGGCAGAAAGCACCCCATCCTCCAGCGGCAAGCGGTGGCCCACACATGTCCACACGAGAGGAGACCTTCCCCATTTCAGGGAGCGTTTACCCGCCCTTGAATGTGACACCCTTGGCGGATGGTGCGGGCCACTTTGCTGTCACCGACGCCCCTGGTCTCGGCAGCCAGCCTCTCCTTCTCTGGGTCCCCACAGCCCTTTCCTGGCATATAAAGGCCCGGAATTGGTCCCCAGAGCGTGAGCAGCTTGTGGCTCTCACGTGCTCAGACTCCTGC
>CM052549.1:1279024-1385947 GCA_028533065.1 Trachops cirrhosus
TTCAGGGAGCGTTTACCCGCCCTTGAATGTGACACCCTTGGCGGATGGTGCGGGCCACTTTGCTGTCACCGACGCCCCTGGTCTCGGCAGCCAGCCTCTCCTTCTCTGGGTCCCCACAGCCCTTTCCTGGCATATAAAGGCCCGGAATTGGTCCCCAGAGCGTGAGCAGCTTGTGGCTCTCACGTGCTCAGACTCCTGCTGCGAAATGCATGTGGGGTTTGCCCTCCGTCCAGGTGCCTCACCTGTGGCTCCTGGTCTTCGCCACGGTGATCAGGGGTTTGCCTGCATTTTTCCAGCGGCCTACAGCAGGGCAGGACCCTGAACTCTGTTCCTCGGGCTTGCCTCCTCTGGCTCAGAACAGACCCCCCTGAAACGGTGCCTGGCGGTCCCCGATGCCCCCGGGATGGCTGGCAGCAAGCCCTCATGCCCGCTTGCCCTGCTGCTCACCTGGGCTCTGTCTCAGCCCTCAGACACTGTGCCCCACGGCATCGTCACGAGAAAGCCCCTCCTTCATGAGCCTCTGCCCTTCCGGCTGGAGGACTTCTGTGGTCGGAAGGTGACATGCAGGCTTGCTTTCCGTCACGCTGTCCTCGTCCCCGACCCTGACACCATGTCACCCTCCTCTGCAGCCTCCCTCTCTGGGAACGCAGGTTTCTGGCGTCAGAAACCCAAGCGTCACCCTCTGCTCTGCTAGGCCTCACGCTGTCACCAACAACACAGCCCTGGGCACACCGAGGGGTCACAGACACACCTGTCATTGTTAAGGACCCAGAACAAGTGGGTGCTACGAGCCCTCTGCTGACGGGTGCCTTTGGGAAACGAGAGTCAGCATTTTCTGTGGGGCCTCTAAAAGCACGAAACGGGGCCGAGCGGACATGGGAGGGGGTGCTTCCCAGCTGTCTGCCCCTGGGCCTCCGTTCGCAAACCTCAAGGTGATGACGGGACATAGTTCCAGGTCCAGAAGTTCACAGGTCTCTGAGCGGCAAGGTCATACTCCCGGGGTGGACGCTGGTGGGCAGGAAGGCCCCGGGGAAAGAATTTACTTCCGCCTGGAAAGGCGCATGGCACGTACCAGATGACAGAGACCCCAGGGAGCTCTGGGTGACCCACATGGTGGCAACAAAGCGCCCGTGCCTCTGGCACACCGCCTTCTCGCCTCTCTCGTCCGCTGCCTCGCTGAGCTGGGGGCAGCCACGTGAGGTCAGCAGGAGCCGGGGGCGCAGGGTCCTTCCGGGCTCTGGGGTCTGGAACCCCATTCCAGGGCGTCTGCCTGCAGAGACCCCTGTGGATTGCCGGGGGTCCAATGGGAAGAGCAGCCCCTCCCTCCAGGGTCTCGAAGTCCACGTGGCCCATTCACTGTGGCCCGTGTCCCTGCTAATTTCTTCCCTTCGCTTATTTGCCTGTGAGCCTCCTCTCCAAAGAGCTGATGGGAAAACCTGGGTGGGACAGCACCGTTAGCTAAGTTGATTAAGACAGCGGGTGAGCACTCACCTGAGTCCCCTGGGGGGCTCGTGACAGTGTGGAACACTGAGCCCCACCCAGAGACGCTGGCTTGGGGTGTCTGGGGTGGGCCCCAGAACTTGCTGCTCTAACCAGTTCTCAGGCGATGTGGGTGCGGCTGGTCCAGGGGTCGCACCTGGAGACCATCGGAGCCTGGGTGCACGTCCCCACCGTGGTTTACCGGCCTGCTCTGACTGCGGTGTAGCGACCGAGGCAGGTGATGGTTTCCACGGTAACGTCGGGAGGGGCCGGGCTCATCCACGCACCACCAGGCCCTGTCTCAGAAGAGTGCAAACAAAATGCCCCTCGTTTCCTTTGCCGAGAAAAATACGTGCATGACGTACACCTTGACCCTGAACGTGACGTGAAGGGAAGGAGAGTGCGGGGCGAACGGTGGTGACTGTGTCTGTCCGCGCCAGCCCACGGCCCTCACGTGCATGGCTTCGCCTCTGAAAAGCTGGTCTCGGGCCGCCAAAGTCACGGCCACCGCCACGGAGCCCCGGAGCGAGGCCGAGCTCTTGGCTGTGGGTCGGCACCCAGCCTGCGTGACCCTCGTGAAATGAAAGGGGTTGGAGCGGCCAGGGACCGAAGACACAAGCCAAGTCTTCCAGGGACCTGGGGTCAGGAGTCTACGCCCGCACTTGCCGGGCTTGGTCCCCACGTTTGTCACTCTGTGACCCAGGGAAGGGACAGCGGTTTCTCACGCTCGATAACCACGTACAGGGGACTCTGCCAGACAAGGTCACAGCCCCGGAGGAGCTGACGGGGTGGTCCATCCTGGTGTGAGGGGCTCACCTGGGGGAGGGGTGCAGGCTCCGCCTCCGGTGACTGCGGGGCGCCCAAGGCTGTCCCTGTGGAGCCGGGGACCGAACGTGCTCAGAGCGAGGGCCCCCGTCCACAGGAGACGTCGCGGGCCCTGCCGCCGGGACCTGTGGAGGGGCAGGCAGGCCGGGGCTGCCGTCCGCGCGGAGAAGCTCTTCGGGGGAGCCCGGGCTGCGCGCGCCGTGTGCTGCTGTGCCTGTCCCCTGCGATGACACTGAGTGGCCGCTGTGTTGTGTCTTTCAGCCAGTAATGTTAAAGTAGAGACTCAGAGTGACGAAGAGACTGGGCGCGCCTGTGAGGTGGATGGGGAAGCTTGTGCCCAGGACTTGCGCGTGCTCGGTGCGCCGGGCGAGGACGCGGCTGGCCCCCACGGTGGCCCCGGCGGCAGAGCCGTGCCCGGCGCTGGAGGCATCCGGCTGCCGAACGGCAAACTGAAGTGCGATGTCTGTGGGATCGTGTGCATCGGCCCCAATGTGCTCATGGTCCACAAGAGGAGCCACACGGGTAAGGCCGGGCGCGGGGGCAGGCGGACGGGCAGGCGGACGCGCGCGCGGCCATCCCGGGGGCGCGTCGCACGGGTGGGCGGAGCCGCGGGGGTTCCGGGGCGTGCGGGGCGTGCGTGCTCCTCCCGGGGCTTCCGACGGGACCGGTTCGACCCTGGACATCGGAGCCATAAGCAGAACACTTAACAGCCTCAGATGCGAGTGCTGGGGAGGGGGTGGCAGGGTCGCTCCCTCTAAGCCGGGGGGCGGGGCGGGGCGGGGCGGGGGGCACGGTCAGGGGGCACGGGGCACGGGCTTCAAAACCAAACGAAAGCATGAACCCCGCAAAACGCACGCCTCACGCTGTCCGCTGAGAAACCTGGAGTCCGTGAACCCGTTTTACATTCGATGAGAAGGGCTGGGCCCTGGGAAACGCTAGCGAATGACGGAACACCAGCAAAAGGCGTCTTTCAGAAAGAGTCTCGGTCGGGTTTCCGGCACTGTGGGCAAGACCGGAGTCACGAGTTTGTAAATTCAAAATCGGCGGAGACTTTCATGCCCGAACCCCCGTCTGTCGGAGGCACTAGCAGGATAAGAGAGGATAGTACCCCGTGTCCGAAACTGGAGGGGTGAGGGGCGTCCAGTGCGCGGTCGCTGTGCCCACGCTCACATGGGGGCAGGGGTGGGAGAGGCCCCCGTTCTGCCCCTCCGTGCACCAGCACAGCGTCCGGTGACCAGGCACATACTTTCCACCAGAACTGCCTGGTCACCTCTCACGGCCCTGGAGTCTTCAGAAAACAGTGTTACTGGGGTGTGTTTGTGTGCAACTGTGCACAGCCCCAGTGTTCTGAATTGAACAGAAACACTGTTCTCCTGCCATAGAGGGGAGCGAGACACTGTGTTCCCCCACTGAGGCGGCCACTGGGCATTTGGACATGACACGAGGAAGCCCCGAGTCCCTGTGGCTAGGAGTGGCATCAGTGGTCACCCTGATGCCAGCATCTGCCAGCGCCATCCGCGGGAGGAGGGACAGTCACACAGGTGGACGGTGGACACCAAACCATATAGTCTCAGCGGATCCCCATGAGATCCCGGGAAGGCGGGAGGGAGGGAGCCAGCCTCGAGCGAGTCCAGCAAATTCAGGGACACCGGGACAGAAGCCAGAATCCGGGAAGGTAGTAGAGCCGGGGGTGTCGGGAAAAGCAGATTGCTCTGGCATCTCGATGCTTCTGTTCGAATCGGGGCCGTTTCTGACAGGAGGACTCCCGTCGGTCGTACCTCTGGGGGAAATGGAAAGTGCGTTTCTTTTCAGTAAGCATTCCCTGTCTGTGAGAACTGGTTTTCTGAAACGGAGCAAACTGCTTTTCCTGATGCGCCACTAACCCCTGAAATTATCCTGCCCCCACCCCGCGGCGAGCGAGACGCCCCAGGGCTGCAAGGGGCAAAGCCCAGCGGGGGCGGGTCTTGGCCAGAGAAGCTCTAGGCAGAACCCGCGGCGGCCGCCCGTGCACTCCTGGGGAGCCGCAGCCAGCACGGCTGGATCGCCTTCCTGAGTGTGCGGTCGCTCCGATACCATCCGACAGACGAGTCGACCCCTGGCGCGCTCTGTCGCCACACTAGAAGGGCGCCTGCCCCGATGGCGGAATAACCGTGACGAAGAAAGCTGCCAGGTGCGGACGTGCAGAGCGCACGGCTGCTCCTGCCCACCTGTCCCCAAGGCAGCAGCACGGGGTTGGGCGCCAGCCGCCCACGCTCCCAGCCCTTCGTCTGCAGAACGAGAAATCCCGGGAGTAAGGGCTACCGGCCAGCAGTGTTAGCATTCCTGCCTGGCCCTCTTGGTTTTCTTTCTTGAAAAAAGGCTGAAACAGGGAACTTGCAACTGTGCCCAGAAGGCACTGTCCCCTGCGTGATGGACTGTGAGGGCCGCAGGCGGCTGTGGGGTCGCCTGGGCACAGTTAGCCTGACTACAAGGATGTGCTAGAGTGTCCACGTCCCTGGGACCTGAGCAGAATATGCTGGAAAGGGCATCACCGGTCCTGCCCTGAGTCCTGCAAGTTTAAACTTTGCTAGAACAATGCTGCTCCAGCTTAAAGACCATGGGAGACCCACAGGGGGTCCTGTGAAGAGGCAGAGTCTGGTTCGCTCCAGAGAGTGCCTGGGTGCTGGGCAGGGACCCTGAGCATCTGCAGATGGCAGCTGAGGACCGGACAGTGGATGTGACGTTTCAGGGGGCCCTTCCTCTGGGAGCCTAGGAACAACCAAAGTCACTCCCTTCCCCTGACGAGCGAGTCAGGTGCCCGGGGTGACTGCCACTCCCACGGGCCAGCCCCCCTGCCTGGGACACCACCCCGGTGCGGAGCTCGGTGCCCCGTGGAAAGGGCTTATTGAGCCCTGCTCTTCACTTCCCTCGTGTGCAGCTCAGCTTCACTAGTCTCACACCCGTGTGAGAGGAGGGCAGGGTGCCCGGGAGAGACGCAACACAGGGCCACCCCTCCCGGCGGTGTGCAGCGTGGCTGGTGTAGGCGATGGGCTCTGGACAATAAAGACCCAGAAAGCGCTTGGATTATGGCAACTGCGTGCCCTGCGCCCACCCTGCTCCCACCTGGAGGTGGCCAGGCCCGTCGCTGGGTCTCACCAGCACAGCACCGGCCGCACGCTGCTCCCAGGCTCGGCTAGCGGGCCCCACTCAGGCCCCCACGTCTGTGCGTCTTTCTTAAATTCTCCTTCCTCTGACGGACCCGCAGAAATTCACGACAGGGCAGCCAAGGGGACTTTCCTTCTTCCCCAGTTAAGTGATGAAAGAAAGGCTCGAACGTTCTCACAGAGCTGCTGGGACTAACACTAGGATTTGGAATGAAGGGTATTAAAGTCCTCGTCCCAGTGAAATGGAAGGAACTACAACCCCAGAGAAACCTGAATGTACTCAGCGACCATGAGCAAGAACTGCAGGAGGGCAAGTGGCAGACCTTGGCCGGCAGAGGGGCTCATGGACATGGGGTCCGTGCCCGGTGCCGGCCCCAGGGCCTGGCCGCTTCGCCACTGACCCCTGAGGAGGGACCGGACCCGAGTCCAGCTCCCTGAGTCGTCCCTTCAGGGAGAGCTCTGCCCGGGGCCCTGGGTGTTGCGTGCTCACGCCCACCCAGGCGGCCGGGACCAGGAGACTCCCAGGAAAGCTGCGGGCGGGAGGGAGGCCCCGGGCACAGCGGGGTTCCTGGAACCGGTGACTCAAACTGGAAGCCAGATTTCACTCTTGAAGAAACGGCTGCCTTTCCTTCTGTCCTTCCTGTCCCGTTCTGTGGAAGCGGGCACAGCTCCCAGGGCTTGCTGTCCCTGTGAGACCCTGGCTCACCCACAGGGTCCCACCTGCAGACCCCGGGAGCCCCCACACCTTGTCCGTAGGGAGGGGCTCTAGCTTTGGGTCACACACACACACACACACACACACACACACACACGTTGCAGGCAGGTCCCGAATCCCTACCACAGCATTGCATGACATGAAGCCCCCCAACTGGCTGTCTTTCCAGGACCTCCAGCCTGGGTGTCCCGTGTATGGCATAAGAGCTGGGGTGTCTGTGCAGGCAGGGCCCTTTGCCCTCCGTAGGGTCTGATGCACACCTGCACGCACACGCACGTGGGCAGGGCCCAGAGGTGCTGCTGGTAGGAGATGGAACGATCCCTCTGTTGGGAGCTCCTCGGGCTGCCCGGCCAGCAGCAGGACTCAGGAGCGGAGGTTCAGCTCCAGCCAGGCAACCATCGGCTCCTGCCAATAGGACGCTCGCCCTTCCTCGGCCTGGCCGAGTCCAGGCCAGGTGGAGGCCTGGGCAGGCAGCCGGTGCGGCCCGGCTAGTGTCCGGTCCCTCCGATGGGCCTGCATCTGAGCGCCGTGGTCAGTCGGCTCCTGCGTCCAGAGCGGCGCCTCTCTCCTGCCCCCTTAACAGCAAAGGGGATGAGGACGATGCCACGCAGGTGCAGATGTGAGAGGACCAGAGGGGCGGCCGCTGAGTCACTCCTCATAGTGACGTCTCGCTTGCCAAAGTCGTGTGACACCGCTGGGGAGACTGTGAATGTGCATTCTCACATGTTCTACTTTCCTGAGGGAGAGAAGTGTCCCTGGGAAGCGTATTCTTACGGTGTCTCAGCAGCAGTGGCTATGGTCCCCTAGGGTGGCTCTGGAAGAAAATAAGGCATTCGTTTGTGAGAGGGCCGTCATAGCTGCTCAAATGTGACGAGTGCCTCGCTCTCGAAAGTGAGCGGCACACACCGTGGCCGTGGACCTGGGCCCCGAGCCACGGGGCTGATCCAGAGCATCTTTCTCACACACGTGGCCCGCGTGGCCCTCAGACCAGAGGGTCGCCGGCTAGGCCGCCACCGCCCTGGCGCCACCCGGCAGAGAACTCCTAGGCACAGCCCAGTCGCATCTCAGACCCTCTGCGGGGAGAGTGTCACTTGTCTCCCGTGGACAGGCTCCTAAGGTCCCCGGGTTTGTGAGGGGGGCAGGGAGATCGGGGCCGTCGGGACGCCGCGGAGTTTCCCCCGGCTTCCTCACTTGTCGTTTCGAGGGCCCCTCTCCGTCTCTCTCCCTCCAGATTCGCCTGTGTAGGGACAGACAGGTAATGGAGAAGAAATTGAAAAGGAAATGCAGGGAGATGTAAATGAAAAGAAGTTATTATAACTGTTATAATGAACTGCCTTTCATTTAAATATAAGAATGTAACGCTGAAATGAACTTGTGATCCTGAAATGCATTTTTAATGAGTTTCCTTTTTATTTTGCTGCTTCAGTGGCATATTTTAAAGACCCTTTGAAAAAAGCCACATTAAAAAACCCCACCAAATGCCACAACACGCAAAATTGGATATTGGTTTATTCCAAAACTGCTGATCAGGAAGAGTGGCTCTTCATCACAAAATGTTGCAGTCACTTTATTTAAATGAGTTTGAATTTGCATTGTGATGTGCCGCTCTGATTTAGGGGAAAAAATTAGATTTTCAGATCAAATTGACCCAGGCAGTGAAGCGTTAAGAAGCTGGCAGGTTTCGTCTGAAAGCCTCATGTTCGATCAAAGCTGCCACCGGTGGACGTCGCCGGCCCCATGGGAAAGCGCCGCGTGGCCCGCGCGCCCCCCGGGTCCCCGGCCGCCGGCCGCGCTCACGGACCCCCGTCTCCCCGCAGGAGAGCGGCCGTTCCAGTGCAACCAGTGCGGGGCCTCCTTCACGCAGAAGGGCAACCTGCTGAGGCACATCAAGCTGCACTCCGGGGAGAAGCCCTTCAAGTGCCACCTCTGCAACTACGCCTGCCGCCGGCGCGACGCCCTCACCGGGCACCTGCGGACGCACTCCGGTAGGTCCTGGGGGCGCGGGCGGGCGGGCGGGCGTGTGGGGGCCAGGAGGCCGCCCCGAGGACGGAGGCAGCGCGGCAGCAGGGTCCCTGGCGGCCGGTGAGCCGGAGAGGCGGGTTAGGCGGGTGGGAACCTCACGCACAAGCCCCACCTTAGCCAGAGCTTTCAGAAGAGGCCCCGAGCCCGTCGGGTCAGGTAAGCGGTCTGCAGAAAGGGCTTCCCCGCTGCGCTTTTGCCGGACCTCACGTGAGCACGCAGAAAGCTCCAGGGTCCGCGTCTTTAGGCTGCAAGTGGAGCCACACGCGTGACTGGGTTATGCAGAGGATTTCGGGAGCCGTCACTGCAGAGGTGACAAGGGCCCCTGTCCTGAGCGGGTGGACGCTGTCACCGAGGGCATGCTGCCCCCCACCAACTGGGCCCCAGGACAGTTCCTTCCCCTCGGAACCAGGCCCGCCTCCTTGGGAGGCCAGTTGGCAGATTTGGCCAGACACCCCAAATAATCTAAGTCCTCCTTCCCCGACCCCTGAGCGGATCAGATCATCCGCCTCCTCAGGAGTCTCTCTTGCTCTTTTTTGTCATCCAGCAGCCCCATGACCTCATAGACCAGAGCAGGGGGCCCGCAGCCATGCGGGGGCCCTTGGGGGGAAGGTGGCAGTCCCGCCCCCATGGAGCTGTCCATCCAAACCATCCCGTGTCGGGGACTCTGCTCGACCAGGGCACTGGGGACAGGAAGGGGCTTCGGACAGGCTCCTCCCCATGCAGGGACGCTGTGGGCGTGGGGGTTTTCTGGGCTCGGGCCATGTCCTTCCCAAACTCAATGAGTGTAACGAGGGTCAGGTGTCAGAGGTCACTTGCTGTGTTCATTTCTTGGCCACCCATGTACTGGGCCCCTCAGGGACCTCATTCTCCCGCAGAGGAGATAAGCGTGAAGTGGCAAAGCACCAGTGTCTCCCAGGGCTGTGACACAATGTCCGAGGGGGCGGCGGGAACTCCGAGAGGGGACAGTCCATCTTCGGGATGAGAGGCATCAGGAGAGACTCCTGCAGAAAAGGGCTTGAGTCCAGGCTGAAAGGCGGGTTTCTGAGGTTTCCCTTCAGAGACATCCAAGCTGAATGCGTGGTTCTGTGAGTGACCCCAGAAAGGGGCACTGGGCACCTTTTAGCAAATGTGGGAACTGCCTTTCTCCTGTAGGAGCCTGGGCGTGGGAGTGGCTGGGGGGTGGGGCCCCAGTGTCCAGCCAGGCCATCGCTGCTCTGCCCTGACCCCCTTCCCGGTGGTCAGTATGGAGGAGGCTCCCAAAACACTCCTCGCTGTGAGCCGTGATGATTGGGATCAGGGTCTTCACACCTGAGGGAGGGGCCATGCAGAACTGAGGAATCTGTCCTTCCTGTGGAGCGGGCAGGTCGGAGAGGGTGACCATGAGGCCACGGCCACCAGCCCCCATTGGGGACAGGGCACGTGCTGAAGCCAGGGGAGGCCATTGCTGCAGGTGGCAGGGAGAACAGGGGTTCCCCCAGAGCAGGACGGTGACAACGTGACAGGAGCATTTTTAAACGTTCCCACCTGTCGATGATGAGGGGCATGCGTGGTCCCACGCAGAGGTGAAGGTGCACGAGGAGCTGGACACAAGCTTCGGGTGTGACAATCAGCAGTGTGCATGCCATGCCCAGCAAGGGCTGGGGACGGAGAGACTGGGCAGATGTCATTTCTAAGGTGTCAAGTGGATGTCCTCAGCTGAGCACCAGCCGCACCGTCCCCAGAATCCCCGGGGCACAGGGACGTGCCCCAGAAACCTCTCCCGCTAGTCAGCCTCAGAGTTCAGAATGAAGCTGCGCTCTCTGCTTCCCCGCTGTGACGTCAGGACCGCCTACCTCTGAGTGCCAGGTCGCTGTGGCCACACACCTGCTGGCTCCCTGCGGGACCTGGCGCTGTCCTGGTGCTCGCACCTGGGGAATTCTCTGTCGCACTGGCAGGCCCTGGACGGTGCGTTCCTATCAGCAGGCCCACCGCTGAGCGAGCCGGTCATCCTGTTGGGGAAAAGCTGCCTCGGACCCAGGGCTGCCGGTGGTTCTCACGCCTGAAGGTGCCACAGACGCAGCTCTTGGCAAAAACGATTCTGGTTTTACAAGAAGACCGCAGCACGATGAGCCTGTGTCTGCCCGCTCAAACGTGGCCACTTTCCGTTCTGCTGTGACAGGGCCGCTGCCCCGTCCCCCAGAAGCACAGTGCCGCTGGTAGCTTTCCCGACAACGGGGGCGCGCTGAGGAGGCTGCAGAGGCCGAGCCGTCAGCGGTGACATAACTGGAGTCGTCCCGCGCTGATAACAGGAGAGGCGGGGCCGGGGGACAGGTGGCAGGCAGGGAAGGGACCCCTCCCGTCTTTACTGCTTTCCTTGGGCGCAGCAAGCTGAGCCAGAGACCTTCACCCCGAAGAACGTGGGGCAGTGCCCCGAGACAGGCGGCGCTTCTGTGTCACCGCGGACGTATTTCTCAGGTCCCAGAGTTTACACCGCCCCCGCGCTCAGACACGCGGACTCTTAGACACTGGGCCGTTTATACAGGAAGCTGCCGAAGTTCCAGCTTTTTCAGGGAAGGACGTTGAGAGGTTACCTGTGTCCTTTTAACGGCAGCGCTCCATAGAACGTGCCCTTTTAGGCAACATCGTACATGTTGATGTTATTTCCCCGATGGTAGGGTCACAACACCTACACATAAAGATCCTTTCATTCCTCCATTACAGTAAATGTTCCAGGACTTAAATTTTGAGGGTTTTTTTTTTTTGGTCTTAGTCTTCTTAAACGATAGCTTCCAGTCACTTAAGGAAGAGATCTACCCAATACAAGCCTTGGTCAAACCATTTTACCCAATATTCCTATTTGGATAGTATTGATTTTTATATAATAATTTCAAGTATGTAAAACCTAACATTCTGAGAAGGAAGATGATTCTGGCCTTAGAACGGAAATTTGTACTCTTTATGTGACTAGCTGAAGATACTCACCCACCTCACCCCATGCAATGCTGTGCGTGGAAGTCTGGAGACCGCGCTGCCCTGGGAAGGTTCTCCCTTTGCGCCAACTCTGCCTGACATGCAGGAAGAACCAAGGTCACCGTCCAGAACTGGGCTGCTCCACGCAGCAGCCGCCGGCCACGCCTGGCCTTCGGATCTGAGTCGAATCAGTGAAACAAAGTCATCACTCGGCGAATGCTCCGCAGCCCCAGGTGGCCGGTGGCCGCCGTGCTGAGGACCAGCCACAGACACCGTGCTGCTGTGGTCCGTAGGTCCTTGGGAAGTCCCGCTGGACGGGGCTCTTCTAGAAAAAGCACGCGTTTAGGAAAACAAAGGTTCACTTCATGGAAGATATTTATCTTTACGGTGTCTTAGAGACTCAGATTACCCAGCGTGCACCCCGGGAGGGAACTGACTTTGGTTGCATGAGGCGCTGGCCCCGGTGGAGACGGGGGCAAGAGTCCAACCATGCAGGTGAATCTGATCCGACTGTTATCCAGCCGGCACACGCCCTTCCTCCCGCCTCTGCCCAGCTGACCCCTCGGCATCGTGGCACCGCGGAGGTTCGCGCCCTCCTGTTACAAGACACATGTCAGTGACCGAAGCCGGCCGGAGAGGCCTGGGGGTCAGCAGAGGGGACGAATCAGGACGGAACCGGGCCTGCAGCAGGTCTGGGGCAGTTGAGGAACCCCCTCAGCGTCCCCGTTGTTAGTTAGCCGTGCACTTTGCAACCAAGCGCGCGGTGCCCTGAGCTCTCCGGAGCAGAGCGCCTTCCGGCTTTTCGGGAATGTCTGTGTTGCAGCCCCCCACCCGTAAGGCCGGCGTCTAACTGGGGACTCGAACTCCATTCTGTTTTCTGCAGTTGGTAAGCCTCACAAATGCGGATATTGTGGCCGGAGCTATAAACAGCGCAGCTCTTTAGAGGAACATAAAGAGCGTTGCCACAACTACTTGCAAACCATGGGCCTCCCAGGCACGCTGTACCCAGGTAAGCAGCTCGCGGGGGCCAGACCCCGCCCCGGGCTTGCCCGCCCACCTGCCCGCCCACCTGCCCACCTGCCCCGACCCAGTGACCCCCGCACACACGCCCACTCGGAGCGCATGCCTCATCTCACCGGAGGGAGCTGGGCCTTAAACCCCTCCCTCTTCTAAGATGCTAGGGACCTTGACATTTGCTTTGTTTGTCTCTTTGTTTTGGTTTTGGGTAACTTTTTTTTAACCGGGAGCACTGAGTGCTTCTTTGTGCCCAGTGACCAAGACAAGATGTGAAATCTTGTTTGAAAACATTATCCTGGTGAAGTTTTTCCGGTAAGAGCTTCCAGGCTGTTTACAGCGCTGGCTGGTGGCGCCAGCCTGGAAGGAGAGAGCAAGGCCTGACAGTGGACAGCAGGGCCACCGTCCCCTGTCACGAGCTCCGTGCTTCGCCCTGGGCTGCATCTCGAGAGCGCACTTGGCCCCCATCTTAGACGATCTGAAGTAGAAGGTGGGGGAGACACCGGCCCAGGGGCTGCGTTTACTCAGGGGGACGGCGGTGCCGGCAGAGGCGCCTTCCTGTCTTGTGAAGGCAGAAGAAGTTTCCGAGTAGGTCACCTGCAGGTGCCTCTTCCCAAACACGACTGATTTAGCTCGACCGTTGGGACACTATCCCCAGACCGAGGGGGAGCCGCCAAACCAATGCCCGGGGTTTGAGGAAGCCTCACGCAGCTCTCCCACATCAGTGGCTGTCCCGTCAAGGAAATCCACTAGGGGACAGATGTTTTTTAGACTTAAATTTTACTCGATGATTATATCTTTTTGTCGTGGTCGAACAAACGTAAAACTCGGGTGTGTGACCATTCCTCCGTGTGCAGCTCAGTGGCACTGGCACGCTCGGGGACACGCAGGTCACTGGAGGCGGAGGAGAGCGGGAGACAAGGTGTCAGATGAGGGGGAGAGTCACACGTCCCGGCCACGTGACGGGACGCCAGAGGCCCTGGCACTGTCTCCCGGGCCCGCCAACCCTCACACGGGCTGGCAGCTGCTGTGTCTGTGACTCAGTCTTCTCACCTGTAGAATGGGGAGAGTCGGTGAAATGGCCGTGTAGCTCCCTTCTGGGTCCGAGGTGGATCTCCAGCATGGAAAGGCATTGTGGGTCCGTGGAAGGAAACCAGATATTAAAAGCAGCAACAATCACATAACAGTTATTGATTTCTGGCCAGACCCCGAGGTGGGAGACAAAGGGATGAGAAGACAGTTTATGCTCCTTTACAATAATATATTAACACCCAGATATTATACTTTCTGTAAAAAATAAGTTACCGGGTCTCAGACATAAGTACTGCTGATCCGCCTTTAACAGCCGTGTGTCCACTCAGCAAACACTCACCAAGGACTTAGGAGCCGCAGCGCCGACCCCGTTACATGCAACAGCACGGTTCCCTGTGCCAGTCCGCACACAGGGCCGACGGGCGCAGCAACAGGGCACACGCAGAGGGCCCACTGGTTTGCCCCTCCGTCCCCGTGACTGAAGGAAGGTCCCACTCGGGACCTTTTCTCCAGTGTGCCCCCAAGCTCCCCTCTTCAGTGAGGGTGGCGCTTCCTGCCCGGCCCCCCGCCGGGAAGAGCACGAGAGGAGGAAGGGTGTGAGCGAGGGGTGTGCACCACAGGCTCACCCGGGCACCCGAGGCCCGACACTCAGCTCTCGTCTCTCAGTGACATCACGGGGCTCCTGTGTCAGCAGCACCCACACTCACGGTCCCCCTGGGCCCAGAGCCAGCTCAGCCCGGTTATGACCTTCATTATATTCGTTATGACCTTCAGAGCTCACGTTGTCTGGGACCCCCCAGGGGGGCTTCTCACCTGGTCGGCGCAGGTTGTGGGGGCTCGGAAGCCATGGAGGCACATGAATGCAAGTCCGCCCGGAGGACGTCTGGGATCGGAGGGCAGGCGGGGGGCTGCGGCGGCAGCTCCTGGCCGCTTGGCTTTGCTGCGCCCCCTCCTGTCCCTCCCATGCCCCAGACACCAGCCCCCACCCCAGCACTCAGGTGGACCCCCGTCCCCCTTAGCTGGGGGCCATTCTTTGGGTTAGGTACAAACAGAACCTAGCTTACAGGATGTAGAAGAGATTAATTTTCCTAACTTTAGTGTCCTTAAGTAAAAAGCATTTGGGTCACCTGTAATAGCTTCTTAAGAGTGTCTCTACAAAACACATAAGCGTCACTTGAGCCTCAGGTGAGCAGATGGTGTCACGAGTCCTTAGCAGGAAATCCAGCAAAGGACGGAGTGGCCAGGGGCTGGGGGCTGGGGGGCAATTGTCCTCACTGGGAACTCTGAGGGTCGGGCCCACAGGAGCCCGCAGCCTGTCAGAGAGGGAACCCCCCCCGGGGCCACAGCGCCCTGCTCTCAGGGAAGGGCGGACGCCGAGGGAAGCCTGTTTGGCCCGCAGGTCCGAGTGTGGCCGGCGACATTGAACTTCACAGGTCTCGTGTGCACCTCTCAGAGAGATCGGGGCGTTGTGTCTGTCCCTTTAGTAAGAAACTCACTTCGAATGCTCAAAACGACATACCTGTGGTACCTACCGACCAATTGGAAGTGCATTCTTTCACAATGGCATTCATAAGGATGCGCTGCAGACAGAAGATAATTAGAAATGACCTTAGCAGGTGATGCGCAGGACATGAGGGAGGAAGCTAGCACAGCAGACGGGGACAAAAGATACCGTGGCAGACGGGCGGGGTCAGAGGGCTGGGCACTGCACGTACGTGTCCCTGAACCCAGGTGTGGCTTCACATCAGATGGCTTTGGACATCTTAGAGGAATCTGGGAACCACGCATCACGAAGAGTATCTGGAAGAATCAAGGGGGATTGGCAGGTGTCCGAAGGAAGAGTACTGCCCGGCGCTGTGTTAAAATCTAGCAGCAGCAGGGGCGTGCTGGTGGAGCAGACGGGTCTGCGGTGGAAACGGACACACTTCCGAGGCCGCAGAGATAGATACATGGGCAGCGGGATTTGTGAGGACTGCTCAGGCACTGTGCTGGAAGGATCGGTTATCTGTTTAGAGGACAGTCAATTTACACGCTCAGCTCCGTATACAAGGGGATAAATTTCAGGGAGATGGAAGAGTTCCATTTCCAAAACCCCCGTCATAAAACTAGGTGAGACCGTGCAGGATCCAAAGTTGTGTCCTCGGTAACGGAAAGAAAGAGACGGCCTGACAGAACCAGAGGTGGGCTGGGACGCCTCCCTCCGTCCGCAGCTGCCCCGTGGCCCCTCCTGCCCCATGGTCCATGGGCACCTTTGGTTGTGCCGAGGGTGCGTGTGCGTCCGGGGCCGGAGCTCTGGGCTCTCCCCCCTCGAGGCCGGCGTTTGCTGGAGTGTCTCGAGTGTTTCTTCTGCTTCTCGGTTCACTGAGCCCGGGGTGGGAGTCAGCCCCCCAGTCAGTTCTGGCTCTGACAGTTCTCTGGTGCTCAGGGGGGGTTGACCGAGTCAGTGGGTTTGGGCGCCTGTGAATAGTTACGACCACCCATCAGACACGATTAATCACAGTCCACTCCTCGGTGACAGTCACGAGGCTCGGTCCTCGGGTGGGGGGGGCTGACATGAAGGTGGGTTTCGCCGCTGTCTGCCCGGCAGCGCTGTGGCCGGGAGGATTAGAAGTAATCTCTGCCGAGAGCCTGGCTTTGTAGGCGTGTCAGAAATGTCAGATTAACACTGGACGCTGCTGGATCATCTCCCTGTCGGCATCTCTAAACCGGCCTCTCCGAATGTCTTTGACTTTAGTCATTAAAGAAGAAGCCAATCACAGCGATATGGCCGAAGACCTCTGCAAGACAGCGGCCGAGCGGTCCCTCGTGCTGGACAGACTTGCGAGTAACGTCGCCAAACGTAAGAGCTCTATGCCTCAGAAATTTGTTGGTAAGAGTTCAATGTTTGCTGTCTCTTAAAAACACCCAGGTTGGGGGCGGGTGTCCAGGCTCAGGTGGTGATTACTTGAGGATAGGAGAAAGAAAAAGCACCCCGTTTTTGTTTTAGAAAAAGCAAAATCGGGCAAGCTTAACATTTCTCACATACCTTGAAATTCTTTCCAGAAGCCTCATAAACATGGCAAATTTTCTGCCAGTAGCTTGTCCTAGACGTGATGTTGCGGTGGCCGGACACTCGGGGTCTGCCCCTGGTCACTCTGTGGGCACTGGTAGGGGCAAGTCAGTGTGTCCAGTGTCACGTGTGTGAGCCCGGCTCGGCCCGGGGAAAAGGGACACCGCCAGGTCAGTTACTATCATAGGTGACTCTCTAACTGGGGCAGGTGCTCAGAGAGGTAAACAGTGGAGAGAGACAGCCTCGTCTCTGGGAACTTGCTGTCCAGTGTAGGTGACAGACAGGGGCACCCAGGGCCATCACCCAGGCCAGACCCTGAAGAGCAGAAGGGAAGGCCAAGGCCGGCACGCGAGTGCAGGTGGCCCTGACCGGGGGCCCACCTAGGTGTCCGTCACGGCCACGCACTAACACTGTCACCTTGGTGAAGCTGGGGGACCTCTCCCAGTCTTGGAGTTCTCTCACGGGGTTTTATGACAAAGTAGCAGCAAGGATGTGAAAACATTTAGCAGCTGTCAATATTAAGGTGGACTGTCATCCCTGGGATGATGTAGACAGAGGGCTACAGGTCAGGGTCCCCTCGAGGGAAGGGGCCACGGGGGAGGGCCGTGTCTGGGAAGGAGGGCGGGTAGAAGCTGCTGAGGCCGACAGACAGCTGGACGGAAGAGCAGAGCTGGGCCCGGGGCCGTAGTGGGAGAAGGGGAGCAGACTCCCAGACAGATTGAAACACAGAGAAGAGCCGGCACGGGTGTGGGGGCAGGCGGGGTGCGAGCGTGATCTGGGTGAATGGTGCCTCTCGGGGGAGCGGTGCAGATAGTCTCAGTGCACGCCAGCCAGGGACTGCGGCCTGGAGTGCGGGGTGAACGCAGATTCCGTTCCCGCACCAGGCGGAGCAGACCGTGGGCGTGTTCCCACGGGTCAGCGGTCTGTCCTGGCAGATGGGGCTGCCGGGTTGGAAGGGGAGAGGGAGGGGCGGGGTGGCCCCAGAGGGGAGGGTGCAGGGAGGGGCTGCAGAGAGGGGACGGCAGGCCAGCACAGAACTGGGTGATGGGAACCGTGACTCACTGGTGCGCCAGGTGCAGAAGTGACCCAGGCTCTGCAGAAAATCGAGTTCCATTCCCAGTGTGCCAGTTTCCAAGGACTTCCGGGTGTAGAGGCCATGTGGGAGCCTGGGCATGGTGGGTGCTGGGAGAGAGGAGGGTCTGACAGGGGTCATGGTTCACGAGGCGGGGGCCCCAGAGGGGCCGCTGTCCCTCAGGACAGGCGGGACGTCAGGAAGGGGGCACGAGGCAGAGGCCCCACCCCGGGTTCTAGCCTTCCCATTGCACTGAAAATAGGCTTCCTTTGATCAGGCTTTAAAGAGAGGTTTGCCGCAGGTTGGGGGTTGGGGGGGTGGGGAAGGAAGTTAGAGACACTTTCGAAAACCGCTGGCTGGAGACGCCGTGGGGGAGGTGCCCACGCGTGTGAGCTTTTTCAGACTGCTGTGGGGGAGACCTTGAACTTCCTAAGCAGAGGGAGGGTCATGTTACAGTGCAGAGGAGGCTGCCACAGTGGGCCGAGGGGTACGCGGGGCTCACTCCCTGTGCGGTAGGGACAATGGCTGGTGGCAACCAGGGGCAGGCAGTGAGGTGACCGTGGGGAGCTGGGGGCCACACAAGACGCTGCCCAGGGCTTTGTCGGTGAACATGGGCGGCCAGCATGAGCTTTCGGAGACTTCTCCCCAAATGAGACGGTGAGACTCTGCCGTGGCCAACCCCATGAGCCGCCCCTTAGGTGTTTTCTTGGGATTCAGAAGCTTCTGTGTTTAGAAAGAAAGGTCTCGCTCCTCCATCAGTCGAAGCCGCACAGGTGGCCAGCTCTCAGGCGGCTGTGCACCCTGCCTGGTGTCCCCCCCACCAGAGGCTGGCGACTGGCAACTTCCGTCTAAAACAAGGGCTGTCCCAGCCCCCAAAGGCTAGGTCGATCCGATGGGACTTCAGTGAACCACTGCCGACCTGTCGCAGCGTCTCCCCTACAGTCGAGGGTCTCTAAGTGCCCCCTTAACTTCTGGATGCTCTGTGGGTCCTCTGTGTGAACTCAGAAGGAGCGTGTATTAAGGAGCTACCCTGGGGTGGGGGGAGGGGCAGTCAGAGCTCCCCAGCTTGACCTTGAGCACGTCCCTGGGCTCAGTGTGCCCGTCTGTGAAGCGGGCCTGAGGTTCCTGCCTCCCTCCCCCCCACAGCTGTTCCGAGGACCCCAAGACGCGGCCTCCGGGGCTGGCAGCGCCCCTAACACTAGCAGGTGCCTGAGACACAGGAGCTGACACTGTTTTCATGTTCAGTGTTGCTCAGAACGGCCTATGTTGTTGCTTAGTGGATATGTGACCTGTGATTTAAATTTTTAAATTAAACTCTGGCGTGAGTGTAAGTAAGTTTTTACTTTGCTGGGCACACTGCCCACTGCTCTGTGTCACGGAAGACCTCGTCCTCTGAGACAGCCAGACACTGGGTGGCGTGGCTGCGTGGCGTGGCTGCGTGGCAGTGCCGTCGCTGCTGTTGGTCTGCTTGGTGAGAGAGCGTTTCAAACACAGAAGAGGAAGTAGAAGGAGAAAAGAACAGCGGTCCGTATCCCTGCTACCCATCGTAACTGTCTTAGTGAACTTCTCCCAAGAAGTTTACATTTTTTTAATTAAAAAATTCCCTATTGCATTATTAAAATGACACATGGTTAATATAAAGAATTGCCATGGGAAGATGAATATTTTAAAATCGCCACAAAACCCAGCATCCAGAAATGACCACCACTAAGAGTAGCTGAGATGGATTCTAAACATCTTTTTATTTTGATAAATGAAATGAATCTGTGAGCAGAGAGGGCGATGCGTCGGTGAACTGATAAAATACACACAGCTGAGATGCTCTCAGCTGGCAGATGCTATTTCAAATGAAAGCATCCCTCTCATCCGTGTGTTAGCTTTAGGAGGTGAGCGAGAGCAAGCAGGCTTGTCCTCAAATAGATATCCCCCCCCCACACACAAAGATACTCCGTAAGGCCTTTCTCTAAGAAGATACATTTGGAAAAACGTTAAAGCCTTCACGTCATGTTTCCTTTACTTGCATCGGCCCCGCTTCCCTGCGTGCAGCTAGCTACATTGTTACACTTTTACCTCCTGCCCCATTCTTTCTCTCTGCTCCGCGATCGGAGCTCTCCTGGATTAGCAGTTCATTGTTAACTTTATGTTTAGAGGAAAGCTCAGTCCCAGTCCTTTCCCCGCTGTTTCGTTTTTCAGTGTTTCTGCTGTTGTTTTTCAGTAGGAGTTGCCCTTCACTGTGACCTTAGTTTCAGGCGTCACCGTCTCTGTCTGTTTCAGTAATCTCCTCATTGGTTGGACCCCACAGTCACTTTTCAAGAAGGTTCCAGGGGTGTTCTATGTCCACGCACGTTTTGTGTCTGAGGGTGGCCGCCAGCTGCCTTTCTGTCCGTACTCGGGGGGCCTGTTGGCGGAATGTGTGGTGTCGGGTCACCCCATTGGTCCCCCTGCGAACTTCTCAGTTCTTCCCATGATTCACGGTGACGGTGACATTTTCGCTGTCCCCCTACATGCCGGAAGAGTCCTTTTTTTAACCTTAAAGTTAGACACCCTCACTTGGATGTGACTTGGTGTTTTACATTCTAAATACAAATGTCCTGCCATTTAAGCATGGGAATTCCCTTTTTTTTTCTTTACGTCTGGGAAATTCTCTCTTATAGAAAGGCATTTTTTTTTTGGCTCCATCTATGGTGTTCTCTCTTCGGGGGTACCAGCGGCCCTACGCTGGATACTAATTTGTCTTCCGTATCTGTTACCACTTCGTGTTTGGCTTCTTTTTCGCATGGGGTCCCTGTGACGGTGTCCCGTTTTTCCTCTGTGTCAGTGACTCCAGCTCCGGTCGTGTCTGCCCTCCCGCTGGCTGCCTCTCGCCCGCGCCTCCGTCCTGTGCTGTGGGAAGGCCACGTCCCCTCCTGGGTCCTGAGATCGCAGTCCCCTTCTCCTCCTCTCTCTGCTGTCGTCACGCGCCATCTCTCAGTATTTTTCTTATTCTACCGGGCCCAGGTCACAAAGGACTGTGAGCCATTTCCTCTCTTCTTTGAACTGAGCGTTTCTCCTAGGGCGGCCCAGTGCTTTGTCGCTTCCTTTCCCCCTTCGCACTGCGAGAAAACATTTTCACCGGAACCAGCACGTTGCTTTTCATCTTCGTCTTCGCCTCGGGCCGACAGGGACTGATTGATGTCTCAACATCCTTCCCACTGCATCTGAGGCTTTGTCTTTCCCGTGAGAGCTATCGACTTTTCCGAGCCTTGAGAGCAGGCCACGGGCGGGTGGGGGAGGGAGGTGAGGTGGGTGTCGTCTCTCTCGGCTCTGTCTCCCTCGTGCTGAGATGGGGTTCTGTGTCCCCAACTCGCTGTTGTGGTGCCAGGTGGCGGACTGTTTTCTGCCCCCAAGGGGACACCCTGGCACTTCGGGCCGTGTCCCTGCGTGGAGGACGTCACTCCCGTCACAGGGGCCAGCCTCGGGCTCTTTGGTCCAGTGTCACCTAGTTCCCACCAGCAGAGGTTTCCGATCACAAGTGGAAAACCGCCCCTCTCACTAAGGCCATAGGGAGATGCAGACATCCGGGAAAATGCCGAGGGCTGTGCTGACTCGGACTTCGGGGCTTTGGGAGTGAGCCGGCAGCCACCAAACTTTGCTGTGCGCTTTGTGCCGAAGTTTTCTTTCCTCGGGCGCTGACTTCTTAAAACACGCGTTTCATTGGAATGTGCGCCTTCCCTCGTCTGGCTGCCACGGTGACTTCGGGGGGTTCTTTGCTGACTTCGAGGGGTGCGGGGCAGGGAGGTGCTGCGGCTGTCCCAGGGCACCTTCCGCCCTGTGTCCGCTCGCTGCTGCTGCCGAAGGCTCAAAACCACGGCTGTCGTTGGTGGCTCGGGAAGCCACAACGCGTGACTTCGGGGAGGGGCAGGGGCATTAGCAGGAGAAGCATGGCTCCGGGTGGGGCCGGGGCTCGTTCGTGTTCACTAGAGTCGTCCGCCAAGCCCCTCGGCCTCCTCTCCGAGCCAGGGCTGCTGCAGGGACAGACTGGGGCCCGGCCAGAGCCGCCGAATCCTGTTCTGGGGTTCGTGGGACAGGCTGTCAGCCCCTCGACACGAGAACAGAAAAGAAAGCCGTGGTTTCCATCCCGCTGTCCAGCCGCTCCTGTGACCTGGATGGGGAGAGCAGCCCTCCTGGGGGCTGGCTGCCCACCTGACATTGAGGGTCCCTGCGGGTCAGGGACTGCAGAGGGTG
Organism: Trachops cirrhosus; assembly: GCA_028533065.1. Classification (NCBI taxonomy): domain Eukaryota; kingdom Metazoa; phylum Chordata; class Mammalia; order Chiroptera; family Phyllostomidae; genus Trachops; species Trachops cirrhosus. Next base: position 1,300,549 of record CM052549.1, read on the forward strand.
GGACGGGTCACCGACAGGTGCTCTGCCGGTCACCTGCGGACCCCATGGAACATTAGAGCAGGGCCTGTGCCCCTCTGAGCACCAGGAGGTTCAGATGAGGGGCAGCCAGGCCATCGGTGATGGATGTCCACCACGAGGCGAGAGAGGAGGCGGAAAGCTACTTAGCAGAGTGATGGGACACGCTCCTGACTGTTGCCAATGGGCACAGGTTTCTTAAGGAGAGTCATTAACGAGCCTACATACTGTGGAGGAGCCTGTCCTTCCGTGGCCAAGGCCCAGCAGGAGGCCCTGATGTCAGTGTCACCGTGGGGGGCGGGGAGGGTGTCCTCCTCTGCCACCACCCCCACCAGCCACCACCAGTTACAACCTGGGCTCTGGGGACAGCCTGCAGGTGCCCCCCTTTCCTTTGTCCCTCCCCAGCCCAGCTCCCTTCCCTCAGGCCCTTTGGTGGCTTCTTCCCGTTTCCTCTGGACAAAGCCTCTGCTGGGTGCAGCCCTGCCTGCTGCCCCCCTCGCCTGCCCTGGGCCCCGGCTCTGGCCACACCACCCTCACCACACCCTGCAAAGCTCCAGGCTCCCTGGGACCCGTTCCGTCCTGCGCAGCCACTGTGGGACACAGAAGCGCCTCTCCCGGCTGACTGTCCTCCGTCTGCAGCCAGTGACACTGTCCCAGCGAGGCTTCTCTGTCCTCACGGGACTTGGGATGGGCTGCAGGACCCCGCTTTTTATGGCCAATGAGAGGAAGGCATAGTTTCGAAGCAATGCTTTTTGTTTCTTTATGAAAACATCCACTCAGGAGCTAAACAGGAAGCCAAAGCCAGATTCAGAGTTCAGCTTTCATGGGGAGGCGAGCTCTCCTGCAGACCGCGAGGTCAGACTGTGTCTGGCCCGCGCTGGGCAGGGCACTGGGGACCTGGTTCCTGCTGGTCGTCTACTGAAAGGATGTGTGAAGGGCACACCCTCTTCCCCGTGGCTCCGCCCCCTGTCTCTGTGGGCAGTGCTGCTGGGGAGGGGCAGGCAGAGGGGTGAGGCGGGGTGGGGAGTGGGGGGTGGCTGGTGAGTCTGAACATCCTCTTGAACCCCAGTCGGGGCCCCTTCAACTCTGTGCTCTGGATAAGAATGCTATCAGTTCTCATATATATTTTGATTCAATTTTATTCCAGAATATGAAAGCTCCGAATTTAGAGTACATGACATAATATTATTTTAAATAAATGCATCGTACATTATTAGGAATAACCACATCATTATGTATTTAATTAAATAAATGTATAACAAATTATAAATTATTTAGGACACCACATTGACCATGCATCATTTAAATGCCAGGGTTAGCTATAATCCTGTTTAATCATACGTGAACGTACGGGGAGAAAGGACACAGCCCTTGGTGTAGCCCGTTGGAGTCTGCGTTGTTCAGCGGACAGGCACCGTCTGTGTCGCTGGTTCATTCGCCCGCTTGTCCACCTGGGTTTTGCTAAACGCCAGCTGCGGGCCAGCTGCAGCGCCAGGCACCGCCAGCAGGAGTCTCTCGAAGCCGCCCGGGTTGGGAGAGTTCAGACACCCCGGGTTGGGGGCACCCCCGGCACAGATGTTAGCTGTTGCTGCCAACCGGCTAGGTAGCCCGGCCTCACTGACGCCCCCTGCCTCCCACAGGGGACAAGTGCCTCTCGGACGTGCCCTACGACGGCGGCGCCAGCTACGAGAAGGAGAACGAGATGATGCAGACGCACGTGATGGACCAGGCCATCAACAACGCCATCAGCTACCTGGGGGCCGAGTCCCTGCGCCCGCTGGTGCAGACGCCCCCGGGCGGCTCCGAGGTGGTCCCGGTCCTCAGCCCGCTGTACCAGCTGCACAAGCCCCACGGGGAGGGCCCCGCGCGGCCCAACCACTCCGCCCAGGACAGCGCCGTGGAGAACCTGCTGCTGCTGTCCAAGGCCAAGTCCCTGTCCTCCGAGAGGGAGGCGTCCCCGAGCAACAGCTGCCACGACTCCACGGACACGGAGAGCAACACCGAGGAGCACCGGGGCGGCCTCATCTACCTGACCAACCACATCACGCACGCCCGCAACGGCCTGTCCATCAAGGAGGAGGGGCTGCCGGCCTACGACGCGCTGCGGGCCGCCTCCGACGGCTCCCAGGACGCCCTGCGCGTGGTGGGCACGGGCGGCGAGCCCATGAAGGTGTACAAGTGCGAACACTGCAGGGTGCTCTTCCTGGACCACGTCATGTACACCATCCACATGGGCTGCCACGGCTTCCGCGACCCCTTCGAGTGCAACATGTGCGGCTACCACAGCCAGGACAGGTACGAGTTCTCGTCCCACATCACGCGGGGGGAGCACCGTTTCCACATGAGCTAAGCCCCCGCCGTGGTGGGGGCACGAGGAGCAGCGCCAACTCCGCACCTCCAACACCCGCCGCGTGCACAGGACGGGGGCCGAGTGCTTCTCTGTTCTGTTTCTGTTTTTTTTTTTAAGTGGATTAGTTGCCAGTTTGATTCCCTTTTGAACGCGAGGTTTTTATTGTTAGATGCAGGGTTACGACAGCACCCACCCCAGACTGCTGCACTGGAGCCCCTCCCCTGTTGTTTCTAGAATGCCCTCTTCCAAACAGTGGGTCATTTTCAGAGAGCATCTTGTTAAAAAAAAAAGAGAGAGACAGAGACAGAGAGAGAGAAAGGAAAAAAAGAAAAGAGAAAAGAAAAGAGGCCAAAACCCGGGCAGAAGGAGCTGGTCCCAGTGCGAAGCCCAGGAAGCACACACCAGGCGTGCCTCCCCAGACCCAAGAAGCAGCGAACTGGCCGCTGAGGGGCGGCCATGCAGGTGGGCCGCCCCCAACCCAGCGGGGCCCGTGCTGTGGGTTCTCCCGCGCGTGGTGGGGCGTTCACCGGTGTCTGCCGTCCCTGCGGTCGATGACGGTAGCGCCCTGCCCGTCAACAACTAAGCATCTCTCCGGACATTCCCCGGCGTGCCCTAGTGAAGGACCTCCGCTCTCCACGATTCTAGGCCCGCTGAGGGTCTGCGCCGTCCTCCGCAGATGGCGGCCCAGGAGGCGTCTGCTGGTCAGCAGTCTGGAGACCCCGCACGCCCCTCCGCAGTCCCCGTCAACTCCGTGGAGGGACTACTCCCCTTCAGAATCATGCCTTCTCCAGTGCGCTCGAGTCGTGTCGAAAGGAAGGAGCCCACCCAGATGGTGCTCTTGAGTCAGGGCTTTCTTTGCTTACAGAACAGGGTGGCATTTTGAAACTGGAAATAAACCAGGGGTCAGTGACCCTGAACAATGGGACAGAGAGGAGCTGGCCTGTTGACAGCTTCAATTCAACGTCCAGTGACAGAGAAAGACACGCCGAGCCACACAGACAGGCTGCCGAGAGCCTTCTGAGTTCCACTCGCTGGCCGGTCCCCTCCGGCCTCTCTCCCCCCAAGGCCCGCAAAGCTGCTGGGTCCCCGGGCTCCCTTGTGCCAGAGACCTCAGGATGGAGCCGAACTCCAACCCTGCGACCCTGCACCTACGGCGTCAGCGCTCTGCTCACAGGCTCCAGCCAGTGCCGCTGAGATTCATATTGTTACACCGCTTTTCCTTGAAACATTGTATTTAAGTGAGGCTGCCTTACAGGCCCCCGGTAATTAAGTTATGTTCCACAGGTCGCACACTTTCTGTGCCAAAAGCTGTTCCCATTTTCTTCTAGAGGCAAAAGCAGGACTTGGCGTGACGTCTCCCTTTCGGTCGCACGGTGTGTCCTCTGGGGGGCGGTGCGTGTGCTCAGGGCTGACGCACTGAGCTGCACCTGGGTCTCACACACCTGCACTGTGTTTGAAATAAGTATCACAGCAAGGGAGGGTTTGCAAGTAGCAGGCCGACTTGCCGATGAGGACAAGAATCACCCATCAGCCTTCTCCTTCTGTCGTCCGTGCTGTCGGTTTTGTTTCCCTCTGTCTGTGCTGTTTTCTTGTCTCGTTTCGATCACGCTGTGGCTCTGACAGGCTCACCCTCTTGCTGCAACAAAAGCAAGACATACCGGACGGATGCCGACTCTCCGCCCTTCACATGACACCTTGGGTTCCAGCGACGCGGAAGCACCATCTCTCCCCCAAATCCGTACCGCTTCCGTCCACCTCAATGTGTGTTTGTGTCTTTTGTTTTGTTTTGTTTTTTACTTTAAAAGGAAGCGAAATCAGCCCTGGCTGGGGCGTCTCGTTTGGAGCATCTGCCTGAAGACCAAAAGGTTGCAGGTCCAGTCCCTGGTTGCTGAGCGTATATAGGAGGCCATGATAGATGCCCCCCGCCCCCAGCCATGTGTCTCGGTGGTCAGGGTCTGACACACGGTTTTACAGTCCGTGTGCTCCGCCGGCCTGGGCCAGGTGTGCTCGTACCTGACTGCTGCACGTCTCCGCCCGACCCCGCCAGGCACACGCACAGGCGTGTAAATGAGAGAATGCCGCGGTGTTTCCGATCTGCTTCTGTGACGGTGTTGTTTCTGGTTCGCTGGAAACAAGAAGGAATAGTCGGAGGAGTGCCACATCTCCTTGTACCCTTTCCGAGGGGCTGCTTCTGCAGTCACAGAACAAGTACATGCAAAAACATTCTGTCTTCCTGCAGCAGTGGGGGATTGGAACTGTGGGGGATTGGAGCCCACCCCACCGTTCTGTTTCCCTACGCGCTGACTGGGACTAACGCGTGTGTGGCTGGTGCATGAGCACCATGTTTGTGTGAGAATCCCAGGACCTCACTTCAAAAGAGACAGGCCCGGCCCTTCAGGCCTCCCAGCCCCGGGAGAGTTGCGGACCCTCGACCGTGGGGCCCGGATGACGTGAAGCCAGGTGGCTAAACCCGGACGCCGCACCCCTCACCGTCACTTGCCTTACCGGAATGGACTGTGCTCATCCGCACGCAGAGAACTTTTTAACCCCCTCCCCTGATCTCTGTGTTCTGTTCCCCGCTCCCTCCCTCTAAAAACGTTGACCACAGTGAGAGGGGGAGACGGGCTTTGTGACATGAGTCCCCCATCTTCCAGGTGGCTGGCACCTGAAAATAAACCACTTTCCTTTCCATCAGCACCCGCCTCTCGAGTACTGGCGTTTGCGGCGGTGGGCAGGCGGCCCCTCGAGGTCCCATCCCCCCTCCCGTGAGTCGGATCTGAGAGAAGGTACTGCAAAGCCATGTCCCCTGCGGACTCCGTCCTGGGTGGGGGGCCTTGCAGTCACAGCTGTGGGAAGCTTCCGGCACAGCGGGCACCTGTGTCCACAGCCCTGGGCGTGGGGCTTCCAGGCATGCACCGGAGGGTGGGCGTGGGTGGTGGAGAACAAGCAAACCCCTGCTCTGCACAGCCCACCGTGTGGTGCTAGCACGGTGCGCCCTCGGCCAGCGGCACGGAGGATGGGGACCGACGCAGCCCCCACCCCACCCCAGGCCCTCACATTCAGGTGCACGCTTTGGGCAGGGCAGGGGGAGCAGGGGCTGGTCTCTGTTCTGCACAAGCGTGTGACTGGCAACACACCATGGGTGCAAACCCTCCGTCCCTTTTGGAGACATAGCCAGGCATCGGGGGGCTCAGATCCGGTAAGTAAAGGGAGGGGAGCAAGTCCTCGGGGTACAACATACAACCCTAATGACATACGTGAAGCTTTCATGAGACCCATGCAGGCCATGAAGAGGCCTCCAAAGGCCGGCGAAATGGGGAGGAGGCTGAGAAGGAGCCACTGGCTGAGCCCGTTTGGGGAGCAACTCCAGGGAGGGGTGGCTGGGGGCTGCCAGAGGCAAGGGTGGGCGGAGGCAGCCGGCCCTGGGGGAGAAGTCGACGGGACGGGCGGAGGAAATGAGGAACTCACTGCACCAGGGGCCCGGCCTCCACCGGGACCTGGGGCTTCAGAAATGCCAGCTTCCGGGAGGTGTTTTCCTGGAGAGGAAGGTAAAACCTCACTGTGAAGTCCCCTCGCTTTTTTCACTTTGGGGCCAAGGACAGGAACAAGCTGGCATCCCTGAGTTCTGCCCCCAAGGCTGCCCTCGTCTGGGGCCAGTGGGTGCCCTGGGGGAGCGGGCTGCCTGTCCCCGCCCTGCTCTGGAAACCCGTCCGCGGGAACTGCCCTCCGGGCAGCAGGGCCCCACCCGGCCGAGCAGAAGGGCCGCAGCCACCCAGAGGGCAGGCAGGGCGGAAGCAGATGCACCCACCTCGGCCCCCACGCACAACGGGGACCCAGCCGCAGATTTGCATAATAAGGATAATTTGGTACCCAAGCCGTCCCCTGAAGGGACGGCCTGGATGTCAGTGCAGCTGACGGATTTCACTTCTGCTTTCCCACATGCCGTCGGGGTGACGCCGAGCGTGTGAACTGTCCCGGGAGCTGCTGTTTCCCCCTTCCAGAGCGGCCCCCGCCTCTGGCTCCTGCTCCCGAGGCTCTGCTGCCCACTGCCCCCCGCTCTCGGGTGCACTGGGGCGGCTCCCGGGCTGCCCGAAGGCCTGCCCGCTGTGCCTCCCGGGCCGCGTCGCCCCCGGTGCCCTGGCGCCCAGGCTGCTGCTCCCGCACCTGTGGCTTCCGGGCCCCTTGCCCACACCCCAACCCACCCCTTGAAGCCTCCCAATTCCTGTTACAAACGGACTTCACCGTCCCCGGGGGAAATAACTGTCTGTGGACGTCCACTGACGCCAGGAGGAAACAACCTCGTCTGTGAGCCCAGGGTCGTCCCTGCGGCGCCCACGGGCCGCGAGCCCGGCCCAGGGTGGAAGTCCTCAGGCCCCAGCAGGGCGTCCGGCCCAGTCCCGTCCCAACCCCAAGCCCAAATTAGCTCTCCAGCCTCCTCCCAACCTTCCAGTCGGGCCTGGCGCCCTCGCCGCAGGCCACAGCCGGCTGTCCCAGAAAGCCCCTCACCTTGCTGGCTTCTGCGCGTGCCACGAGGCAAGGCTGAGCTCGGACCCACTCGCACGGCCTCTCCAGCCCAGGTCCCCGCGCTCCCGCAGCCCTCCTGCCAGGCTGTGCCAGGCCCTCCTGTGGCAGCCAGGTGCCACCGCCCCATTGGGCTGCGGAGGCGCAAGTCACACCTCAGTCACCCCCGCACTGTCGCAGCAAGCATGGCGGCCAGGGCCTGCAGCTGGGACAGAGCGTGCGTCGGAGGGGCAGCCCCGCGTCCCAGGTCCCTGCCCCTGAGGCCTGTCTCTGCCCTTCCTAGGCGAGGACCTGGACCTCTGGCCACGACTCCTTCATCTGAAGGCCCCTCCCCCTGCTTCCCACCTGCTCGGGGCCTGGGCAAGCTCCCGGGATGAAGGTGGGCAGCCACGGGGCGCGGGCACTGACCCCTGGCCTCTCCCGCATTCTCCCAGCATCCTGGCCCTCAAGCCCTCTTGGGGGCTCGTCCTCGGGAAGCTGCTGAGCCGGAGCAGAAGGGGCTGTGAGGTGGGGAAGGCAGGCCAGCCAGGCCGCCCCAGCCCGCGGGCGTCTCAGCCGAACCTCGAGAGACGGAGGCAGGCAGGAGAAGGAACAGAAACGCTGGCATCCAAAACACTTACACCGGAGGAGGCGGAAGGAGTGGGAGACAAAAAGGAGGGAGGGAGAGAGAGGAAAGGAAGGAACGACAGACCAGAGCAAAGAACAGAGCCCAGGAGCAAGTGCGGTCGGCAAGACCCCAACCGCGCCGAGACTCGCTGTGGGTGCCGCTGGTCTAAGCGCGCCGGAGCGGACACAGCCATCGGTGCGGCCCCGGACGGGGCCAGCTCTCTGTGGCCCGCCGGGAAGCCGCCGTGGATACCGGACACGAACCCAGTAAAGGCAGAGGGGCGGAGAGACACCGCGCAGTCCGGCACTCATCTCGGGAAAGTGGGGGGCTGCTTTCCGACAGAGCAGAGCTCAGACGAGGGGGGCTGCCAGGGGTAGAGAGGGGGCATTGGACGGGAAAGGGGTCACATCTCCAAGGAGACGCGCCCAACAACCGAGTGTGGACGCTCGTGGGGTCAGACCCGATAGGACCGTGAGGAGAGACGGTGGACCGGCTGTCACAGCCGGGGCTTCCGCACCCCGTCAAGACCCCCTGGGAACAGGCAGGTCCCGCAGGCAGAGTCGGCAAGGACACGGCTGAGCTGTGTGGTGGCGGCAGGTGGCAAGAACACGTCAGGCAGAGGGACAGTGGGAGGACGGGGCCGGGCCCCAGACAGGGAGCCGGGAAGGGCTGGCTCTCCGTGTCCGTCCCCGCTCGGCAGGAGAAAGGGGCAGAAGGGGAGCCCTGTCCTGGTCCTGGAGCCGCCAGGCCGGGAGGTGACAGCAGGGCCCTTGGAGGAAGGGTGGGGATGGGTGTGAGCGTTGATTTCAGGTAGTGAAACTAAGGCCCGGGAAGCACGGGGACGTTCTCAAGGTCACCAAGAGTCACCCTTGAGCCACATTTCCTGAAGCCCTCACCAGAGTGCAGAAAGGGGCATGGGGCAGACGGGCAGCCACCCACTGCCCCCTGGACTGTCACCGCGCACCTCAGCTGCAGGTGTGCGGGCCAGCTTCCCGCCGACAGAGTCCAGCCCGGGTCCCACCGCCCCTTTTCCCTGCCACCAACACAAGGTCGCTGTGGGAGGGACAGCCTCTGGGCAGGGCCTGTCCCCGCCCCAGGAGAAGCACCCTGCACGTCCCCAGGTGCCAGGGCCCCTGTCTGTTTCTCACGTGGTCCCCTCACCCCATTGGGACACGGATGAAGACACAGTCTCGGCACGGAGACGAGAGAGAGGCCCCTCGTCCTGGGGGCGAAGCCCGGGGAAGAAGGCGAAGCCCCCCAGGCGAAGCCCGGGGAAGAACACGGGACCCTGGCCCGGAGCCTGGGCCCCAGGGACCCGATCGCTGGCTCTGCCGCAGAAGGGCTCTCCTGGGGGTTCTCCTGAGGCTTCCAGAATCAGCCCTTCCACAGAGTGGAACCGCCTGGAGGTCAAGGCCGTCTGCTGCCAGCACACCTTGTAGCCAGGCGGGTGTCAGAGCCAAGGCTGGGGGCCTGAGTCCCACCCTGCGACGCAGGAGAAGAGGTGCCTCTGGGCCGAGACCCCGCCCCGCCCCCACTGGACAGCCGGCCTCGGCCCTGAGTGTCCCTGAGTGTCGGAGTGGACAGGGAAACGCAGGCCCACACCCTTCCCGACGGGTTCTGGGTCGGGCCTCGGCGGACACCGCCGTCAGACCAGCTGGGGCGCCCGAAAGAAGGAAGAGCGTTCGCTCTCGCTGAGCCGACGCCGTGCGCCAGGCCCCGCGCCGGGGGCCTCGGGGAGCACGCTCCTCCCTCTTCCAGGTGTCGTCGCGTCCGTCAACCAGCGAGGAAGCAGGTGATGGCCCCAACGCCACGCGATGTTCGCAGATCCCAGACACCCAGGAAACCCCATTCTCTACCACAGAACAAAGGCCACAGGCCCACCCACGTGGAGGCCACAGAACACCTCAGTAACACGGAGAAGGCGTTGTTTCTAACCTGGAAGAAAACACCAGCTGAGCTAACACGCTGCCTTGGTGTTCCCATCGGGCCCCTCGGGCTGCATGCCGTCAGGGACCGCTCGCGTCCGACAGGAGGGCAGACTCCTTGGGGTGGACTCGGGCATCTGGCGTCACGGGCAGGGACCGTCCAGTCTGTCCGCGTGGGCGGTGGGGGCCTGCTGGCAGCACTGCATGCTGGGAACTGGGGGAGGGCAGCACAGTTTGGGGGGGAGAAGCTGCAGGATCAAGAAATCTGCAGGTTCGAAGTTGGGTGCCTGGGCGTTAATGATGGAAGGCTGCTGATTCGGAAGGAGGAGCAGAGAACCGGGTGGGACAACACAGCACACGGAAGGGGCTCGGCCACACGGGGCTCGTCGCTCTGCAGAGATTCTCTTCAAAGTCTTGGCCCACGTGTCCGTGACGGACACAGCACAGGAGGTCAAGTCCATGTTCTCGGACAAAGTGTTTCAGAAAGAATTTCCCTCACAGACCCTGTTTTACGTTGCACAAAACTCATACCCCATCTGAAGATGAAGTGAAGTGTCCCCGGTGGTGCCAGTCCCTGAGTGCCACCAAGCATGTTTACGAAGCTGCACGGGCCCCAGGGCCTCCGAAACACTGACACGCACCCCGTGGGGCAAGCACGCCAGAGCACGCGGCAGGCGTTCAGCAAACCTCTGCAGAGCTATCGCGATCTCTCGCTGAGCAGTCTAGAATCAGTTTCCCTGGGGATCTCAACCTCTCCTCGTGCGGGGAGTCGGCGAGAAGGGAGACTTCCGTCCTGCCCTAGTCTCTGAGGGGCAGGGGAGTGGAGGCCCCGCCCTCTCCAGTGCCTTCTTCCAAGGGGGGCTGAAGAGAGCGCGTGTCTCACGCCCGGCTTCCTCCTGCCAGACCCCCACTCCTACGCCAGGAGGCAGGAGCCTCCCCCCACGCCCCCGCAATCTCATTCAGCCTCCCTCCCAGCAGACTCGGACACGCCATCACTGAACGGGCATTTCCGTGGGTCAGACGCGTGGAGCAGAGAAGCCCACGGCCAGCCATCCCACCCCCAATCCTGCCCCCGAGCTGTCCTTGCCCACATCTCACAGACAATGAAAGGGGAAGAGGCTTCCCAAGTCGCCGACCTCGCCTGGGGTCCCCCAGCTGGTGGGGCCGCACCTGCCCCCACCCCGTGGGGCTGGGGGCAACTCAGACCCCCAAGGCCTCAGCTGGAACTTGTGTAGAGTGGGATCAGGTGGAGCGAAGCCACCAAAAAGGGAAACCACGTCGTGATTATCCTTAGGACCACGCGGTCACCGGCAGGCACACGCTCACCCCACTTGGAGCGCGGGAGCGGGGAGCAGCTGCAAAGGCTGGTGCCGCGGATGCGAAGGGCAGCTCGATGCCTGCGCGGCGCACACCTGCAGCCTGGGACCTCCGGAGCGGCTGGACCCGCTCCCCCGGCGAGGTTTTCGCAGAACAACGCCATTTAAACCATTTATCAGCGAAGAGCCTCGGGGGCTACTTAGAATGAAATTCATTAACGTGAAACAAAACAGGCAATCCCGCCCCTCTGTGCCACAGCCACGTCCCACGCGCCCACCGAGCCACACGTGGCTGTGGCTGCCGTGCTGGGCAGCACAGATGTGACACCTCTCCATCGTCGTGGTCAGCGCTGCAGCAGTGTGCCGACAAGCACCCCCCACCAGCCTTGCTCCCCAGCCCTGAGGTCCAGCAAGGCACCCAGACCAAGGCGGTGCCCAGCACTCCCGAGTCCCCTCCCCCAGTAAAGTGTGGGTTCCCAGCTTGTTCCCCACAGCCTGCCCTGGGGACTGGATCCTGAAGGCTGCCTTCAATATTCAAATTATGCTGCAACTTTCACTTCCCCGCTGGGGACGGGGCCTTTCACTGTGCCAGCAGGGAAAGCACATATGCCCGAGGACATGTGCTTTCGGTCAAGCAGGCTTGCGGTCCTTTCAAGGTGTTGGCAACCGTGGGAACCGGTTCTCCCCAAGCCTGCGGGCCAGCAAGCTCCTCAATTCCCTCCCAGTCTCCTGGGGCCGGGCCGGGCCCTCCCGTGACCTCCAGTCCCCTCCTGGGAACAGCAACCTGCAAAACTGAAAGCCTGATGGGCAGGAGAGGAGTGTGGGATCCAGCAAATAGGGAAGGACCAGCTCTGCCCTGCTGGTAGATTCTTGCAGGATCATCCTCCTCTCGGGAGAAAAAGAGGAAAAAAAGGCAAATCACTTTCCTCTTGCTTCTGCTTCTCCTAAATAAACTGCTTGCCTAATTTCCTTTGCAGTTAGAGAAATGTTCCTTGTGAAAGCTGCTATTTCCACACATTCTCACTGTGTGGATTCGGGGGTCCAGGAGACATGTCTGCATTTCGGGACCTGGCCCTGGCCGGGCGCCCCACGGCCGGGAGTTGGAGCTGGCTCGTGTCTCCGCTGGAAGGCAAACGCCAGCTCAGATGCCTGGTTCTTCCACCAGGGGAGCGTGCTGGTCTCCACCGGACCCCAGAGCCAGCAGGGACGGCTCTGGCAGGTTCCACTGGAGGACTGGAGATGGCCCGGCACGGCCCGTGACCACGCCAGCCAGCAGCAGCCACCAAATGTCCAAACTTCTGTGTGCCCTTGTAGCACTCACAGGGCTGGGGACGCCAGGGCAGGCACTTGGGTGCAGGCCGAGAGTCCAGGGTGCTCCCTGACCCCGAGGTCCGTGTGAGCAGAGTCAGTGCAGCTGCCTGGCTCCCAGCTCGGCCCCACCTGCCTCCTCTGTAAATGCCAAGGCTAAAAACGTAGGCGTGTTTGTCTCTGTGCCGCAGACTCGACTCGGGGAGTCTCAGGTAGATAGCGAGATGGCGCCAGCTCACAGGTGAGAGGGGGAGGCCCCTCCCTCTCCAGCACCCCCACCCTCTGTCCCTGTCCCGTGGGCCCAGGAAAGAAGTTCACTCATGAGGAAGGCAAAGCACTTTTCGTACAGACGGAGGTCTCCCAGGAATAAAGACAGGCGAGAGCACAGTGCCGGGCACCAGTAGCGCCCCTTTTTTATTTCAAAATCTTTTATTACAAACTCGTAAGCATGTAATTCTGTAACAGAGCAGTATCGCACTCAAGCACACCATGTGACATATTAGGTGCAATGTTCAAATTAGAACTAGAAATCGTTACGTCTGTATTGTTACCTGACCAACCACACTCAGCGGGCCTTACTTCTGCCGGACCCTGTAATTTAGAACATCTGATTGATTAAGCATATTTTTTTAAATGTAAGCGATGTACATTAATATAGACAAAAGTGAAGGATGTGTGAGCTCTCAGCGAGTTAACTGCACATTTCCTAGACCTGAGCTGAATTCTTTAAAAAGGCAAGAAGATGGATGGACGGGGCTGAGTTGCTCAGCGGCGGGCACTGCGGACGCTGGGAGACGCTCTCCACCTAGTGGTGGAAGGATGCAGCCCAGACCAGCCGGTGCGCCCGAGGCTGGGCTGGCAGGGCGCGGGGGGGAGGAGGAGATCTTCAGCAGCTCTTCCAGCACCGGTCAGCGGGGGAGAGCCCCTCCTGACACCTACTCAACGGGAGGGACAGGTGGAGCCCTGGGGCGGTGAAAACTTAACCTGGTCACTTACACCCGTCTTCCAGCTGTTTTGCCTCCGGAGATCAGGCCTGGCGTGAACTTCGCCAACGCCAAGAGCCGGGATCTCCCCGCCCCTCCGGGCTGCGGGAGGCCCTGGCTCTGACCCAGACTCTTCTCCTTGACAGAGACCCCTATTCCAGATTCCCCGGGAATCCCAAGCTGGCTTCTGTTGAGCTTCGCCCCAACCTGGGCAAGGAGCCAAGGAGCTCACCTGCCTCTTCCTCCGGCCCCTTTGCCCTTGGCCTCCAGGTTCCTGGAGCCCAGGTCCCTGATGTCCTGCTAGGAGAGGAAAAAGTTCCTTCTGCCCCCTTAGTGTTAGGGGATGGGTCTGTGAAATAAACTTACATGAGGTAGGGGTGTCAAACTCATTTTCAACGGGGACCACATCACCCTTGAGGCTGCCCTGAAAGGGCTGCATGTAACTTTAGGACTGTGTAAATGTAACTGCTCCTTAAGAGTTAAGTGAGAGCTCGGCGCTGCCGCCAGGTGGAGACAAGGTGCCGGGCGGATAAAACGAGGTGGAGGGCTGGGCGGGCCTTGTGTTTGCCACCTTTGGAATAAATAGCTCCCCAGGAGAAGAGGCAAGTGATTTTATTTGAGGTTAAAGGATGTATTATGTGGAATGGGGGGACTTCATAGAAAGAAGAGAAAATCCTCAAGGAAATAGCGAGGCTTGGAGGCTGCTGCGCCCTCCAGACAGCAGAGGTCAGGGTTATTAATACCGGTCTCCCTGAGTGAGAAGCACACTCCCCCAAGGCCCAGCTCTGAGACCCAGCCCCTGGGCTGGCGCACAAAGATCCCCAGCCACATTTGGGGGAGGCTCCCGGCAGGAAAGACTTCGCAGGTAGGCTAGAGGCCCGCTGGTGCGTCTGTCAGACAGATTTGTGTCTCCCCGGGAAGTGTGGGGCCGGCAATGGCGAGAGTGTGTCCTGGTGACGGGCAATGTTGTCCTGGAGGAAGCTGGGCGAGAGGGACAAAGCTCTCCATCCCAGTGTTTTGCAATTTCTTGTGGTCTGAAATTTTTAAATAGAAGATACTTTTAAATGAATAAAACATGTTTTAATCAGACAAGAAAACAAAAAACTGTGGGTGGGCTGGTGAGTGCCAAGCCGGGAGTGGGATCCTGGCCTTTTTAGACGAGGTCCAGCTGCTGCAAAGGCACTGCGGAATCTTGGGAAGCAACCCATAAACCCTGCTGTGACTGCAAACTTCTCAGGGGCAAAGCCGCGGTTTAGCAGGGAAGAGACGGCTAGCAGAGCACGTCTGAGTTGGGGGCCACGGATTCCAGCAGGCCGACACTGTCGTTTTAGTCATGTGCTGCTGGACCGAATCTGCACCCAGACGGGGCAGCCTCCAGCAGGAACACCTGTCCTCCCCGGTCCTGGGGCCCCAGGTGCGGCTCCCGGGAAGCCTGGCTCCAGGGGCCCCACAGGCGGCCGTGCAGGTGCTGGCTGGGCTGAGGTCCACCTGAAGGCTCGGCGGGGGCGGCTCCCCGTGAGGATCTCGAGTGCGATTGGCCGCGTGCACTTCCTGTGGGGCAGGAAGCCCAGGTCCTTGCCGACCACGGGCACGGCCTCCCTGCGTCCTGGGCTCCTTCAGGGGCGGCTCCCACCCAGGCCAGCGGGAGGAGGCCGGAGAAGGCGAGTACGCTGAGAACGAGCACAGACAGGGCATCCCGCCGCTCCTGCTGTGTTCTTAGGGTCACGCGCAAGGCGGGCAGATGACAGACGTCAGGAAGACGGGGCCAACCCAGGGTCTGTCCGCCGGAGTCCGCCCCTCGGCGCCCAGGAATTCCGCCCTGACACCGGTAAGACGTGGTCACCCCTGCGAAGGTCACAGCCCATTCAGGCATCGACTCCAAGTCCCAACTCTTATCACCGAAGTGAAGTCCAGATCGCGCGCGGCCCCCGAGGCTCATTGGGTGCCGTTGAGCTGCGGACCGGCGCGTGGGAGAGGCACATCTGTGCCCCCTCACAGTCCAGGAGCAACGGCAGGCCGGGCACCAGTGCTCCCCGACGGCCTAAGTCCCTGGGGCTCCTAGCCGTGCCCTCGGGGCTTCGGTCCCCACAACCCCCCCCCCCCCAGCCATCCTTCCTTTTTCCTGGAAAGCGTTTGCAGGTGAGGAGTCCTCTCAGCCTCTTCCCTGCCAGAGGGCCGGGGCGGGTCTGACAGGCCCCCTGCGTGCCCGCTCTCCTCGCTTGCCCCGAGCCCTCTGAGCCCAGTTTCTGCCGTGTCAGTTTTCCGAAATACTCCGTGGGCTTTCTGTGGATTTCCTGGGTCCACGCCACGGGACGAGCGTTGCCCACAGGCCTTCGGAGCCCGCCCTGGCCACGGCGGCGTGGCTGAGCAGCGGCCTTGAGTTTTCTAGAGGCACTGTTCCAGCGAGTCTGCTTGAAATTTTCACCCTTTGATGGTTTGCCAAAAGGATGTCTAGTCACACCCCCTGCTTTCCCGCAAGACACATTGTCCTGACAATAAATCTCTTAATTTTAGTAGACATTAAAAGCACCTTATTCCTCCAATTACTATCCAGGAAACCTCCTCTGCTGCTTGAAGAAAAACAGAGATGAAGACAGGGGACGAGGGGGAGGAGGGGGAGGAGGAAGAGGGGGAGGAAGGCAAAAAGCGTGTTAGCGTGTGCGAGCGCATCCCTGACATTTCCACACACACGTTTCTCCTTGTGATTTTCAGGAAGCGCTCTCCTTACGGAAAATGAAGCACGGGGCATTAGGAGGAGACAGGAGTGCACAGATGCTGGCCCCCGGTACCTGGAATCTCGCGCAGGGTGGGGCAGACGGAACCCACAGCTGTGCGCGTGGAAAACGATAGCTGTCGGGCGCACTCCCCGCCCCGCGTTTCACACCGGAAACGCCTGCTGGCGGCTTTCTTTGGCCCTGGGCCTGCGCCGGGCTTTCCCCACGCAGAGCACAGCTCCGTCCGTGCAGCGCGCTGCCTCCCGCTTCCAGTGGACAGCTGGTCTCAGGGGAGCCCGTGAGGTTGATAACGTGATTTACTGAGTGAGCAGGGAATCGGTTTCCTGGCTTTCTTAAAGTTTTATTTTCTCTGCGGTATTACAAAGTGAGTACTATGTTTCATGTAAGTTAACACATTTAATGCCATACAGGAAATAGCACACAAATTCTCCAGTTTTTAGAGCAGGCAGTTATGGCTCGATCCCCCACCTTGGGTAGGATGTTAGAAGCATGTGAAGTGATGGAAGTGTACCTGGAGCTCCCCCTGCCAATGCACGTACAGCGTGCGTGCGTGCATGTGTGCATGCATAGGCTGCAAGACACAAGCCCGGCTCCTTACTTAGCAACGTTGCTCATACCCCGAGTTACCGGGGTGGAGGGTGTCACAGCCCCTTGAGGTGTACGGGTGGGGCTCCTGGTCAGTCACCCATCTGTCTGGCAGTGATGCCCAGTCTAACGTACTTGTCATTAAATGGAAATACAGCCCCGGTGACCAACCGAAGGAGACTCGGTCCAAAGGGAGTGTGTGCGCTCCACTCGGGGGCCAGCACCTAGCGGTTTGGGGTGGCATCTGGCACAGACAGCACCCCACCGGCCACACAGCAGAAGCGAGAGCACCTCTGGCCTTCACCGGAGCAGGGTTCCGTTTTTCCGAGGTGCTAGAGCAACTGGGGAAAAACAGCCTTCGCCATTTCTGTGCAGTTGTGGAGTGGACGCTGTGTGCACTCTCCACTCTAATTTACACGTAGACTGGTTGAAAGGAATAAATGATGAAATACGTTTATTTTACATCTACTAAGCTTATTCATTAAAATAGATTTATCTGCACCATTTCCCTTCAGTTGCAATCATGCCCTAGTTTTACAGCAATTTCCTGTGTTTTGTGAAATTATGTATCCAGATCGTCCCCCATTCGCGTCGCCGAGTCCCGCTGGGTCAGAAGCGTGCGCTCAGCCACGCCGCTTCCCCGGGTGGGAGGTCAGCGCCACCTGCACCCCAGCCTCCGGGAAGACGGGAGTCGTCCAGTCCTGTGGGGGCTGCGGGTGGAGCGCCACGCGGGCTCGCCGCCCGCTCAGTCCCTTTGTGAAATGGCTCGGCCACGCGGTTCCCTAAGCCAAAGAGGGGATCTGCGTGCCTCCCGGCCACCTGTGAAAGCAATCCCTCGGGCCTGCGCCAGTCCGGAGCTGGAGGGGCGGCTTCGCCAAGGACTCTGATGCTGAGGGTTACTTCTACAGACAGCCTCACAGACGTACGGACACGTTCGAAAAGCCCGCTCTTCACCGATGTACTCACTGCGTGCTCGTCGCTTTTCCAGCCCGTTCCACATGCGATGTGCGTTTTCTGAGGAGTGGGCCACGGGGCTTTACTTCTCACCCCTTGCCTGTCTGCCACTTACTAACAAATCTACCGGTGCGCACACGCGCACACAAACACACACACACCCCAACCAAAGAGCCCAGTTTATTCAACAACTGTTACATTCCATACTTTGAAAATACCATATCGTTTAAAAAAAAAGCCAATGCGTCAACCAAAAAAAAATCACAAAAAGTGCATTATCGTAGAGTCAAAACATCGACACGGTGCATGGGGGGTCGGCCGTGGGGACTGCCACCCCCACCTCCGGCCCCCAGGACAGCGGTGGACATGTCCCCTGGGGCTCTCCGTGTGCCTCCCCGCCCCCGAGCCCCCCGAGCCCCCCGAGCCCCCAAGCCCCCAAGCGTGCAGACTGCAGTGCTGCCTGCCTTTCCGCTGAACGGGGGCCCGGGGCTCGCTCCCCGCTGATGGGTGTGCACCAGAATGCTAAGAACCGTTGCGTGAGACCCCCACGAGCAGACTCGACAAATCTCTGTGGACGGATATTTGGGTTTCGTGCTTTTTCATGTATTGAATGTTTCGGTGACCTTACCTGTGCGGCACCAACCCCTGGCAGGGGACAGTTTTCGGCAGACACGAGCGAGCTGCCTCCTAGAAAGGCCGGACTCGGCACAAGCCCCCAGCAGGGCGCGGCCAGGGCCTGCCCTCCGAGTCTTCCCTGACACGGCAAGCCCCCAGTAGTAAGTCCCCCCTTCTCCTAGTGTTTCTACGGTTCCTAGTGCTCAGTTCCGGCTCCACGCAGCGCACAAGGCCGGCAGCTGCTAGGAAAGGCAGCGGCAGCCCCAGGCACCCCAGGTGCTGCTGTCTGCGGTGAGCACCAGGTGACTGAGCCGGCGTCCCCCCGCCTGCCCCCAACAGAAGGCCGGCTCAGCCCACCCGCACACAGGCCGGAGCCGGCGGCCGTGCAGGGGAGGGTGCTGTCGCGTGTGCTCACGGGGCACCGGCGACGCCGGTCTGCGGACGACGGCCGGGCCTCCACAGTGAGTGGGACAGCCCATCCTGACACAACGCCCAGGAGAACCGCCTCTCGGATGTTCACGGTGCCTCCCCAGAGGGCCGGGGGGCAGGGGTTCCCACTTCCCTCCCTGTGGTCACCTCTACTGCCCAGCGTTCCCACAACCAACAGTGTACAGAGCTCCGCACACATTTACCTTCGAAAGACGCCAGTGCCCCAGCTGCCAGCCGCTGCGACGTGGGGCCGGTAACCGTCGCCGACCCCCAGCAAACCGCACTCCCCATCTCCGCCCCACGGCCCACCTCTGGCGCTGGACTGCACTTCACTCTTTCTGAACACGCTTTATTCGTCCTGGCGAGGGACGCAAACCCTAGAGGCTACAAACCACAGTGGAGACGGGCCCTGGCGCGGCAGCTCTGGTGAGGTCGTCAACGCTCAGCGGGGCGCCGTCCCACATGTAAGCCCCCACCCGGCAGCGAGAGCTGCGTGTGAGCCAGACAACCCCACACGCGAGGAGACTCGGGGTTTCAATGGGAGCCCACCAGTCGCCCCGCAGCCCACCCTGAAAAGACCCGTTAGAGGAAAAACGAGGGAGCTCCTCAGTGTGTGGTGTGAACAGGCGCACCCGTCGGTAACGCGGGACGAGAGCCCACACTTCCAGCGCGCCCGGCTGCCAATCAGCTGCAGAGCCGAGCCGCCGCGCCCGCCGTGCGTGGTGGCGCCAGACTCAGGGCGCACATTCCGAGCACCACGGGCGAAGCCCGTTCGTGCTGAGCGGGAGAGACAGCACCATGAAGACGCCCTCCTTCCATCCGAGTGTCCCACTTACTTCCCGCAGCCGAAAGTTCGGTCCCAGTCTTCGTAAAGCTCTAAGTCTTTGGGAGACACGCTGGGCCGCACAGTTCGAAAGGCATTTTCGAAATCCACGTAAGCTATGGGGGGCACCTGGTCCGCCGTTATGGTGGCGATGTCGGCGGCCCGGAGACTGCGGATGGGGCCGAGGGACGCCTCCCTGCACAGCTGCGTCATGTCGGCGCCCGAGAACCCCTCCGAGCGCTGCACCACCAGCTCCAGCTCCTCCTCACGGAGGTGGCACTGCTCCCTGGACATCAGGCTGACCACGATCTGTCGCCGGGCGGACGCATCCGGGAGGGGGATATAGAGCCTTTTCACCAGCCTCCTCCGGGCGGCCTCGTCGATCTCCTGAGGCCGATTGGTTGCTCCCACGACGAGAATTCGGTCCTCAGAAGACGTGGTCGCTCCGTCCAACTGAACCAGGAACTCGGTCTTTATCCTCCTGGAAGACTCGTGCTCGCCATCCCCGCGCTGGGACAGCAGGGAGTCAATCTCGTCGATGAATATCACAGCTGGCTGCTGGCACCTGGCCACCGCAAACAGGGCCCGGACCATCTTCTCCCCCTCGCCCACCCACTTGGAGGTCAAGGAGGAGGCGGAGATGCTGAAGAAGGTTGCCCCGGACTGGCTGGCGATGCACTTGCCAATCAGTGTCTTCCCGGTCCCGGGGGGGCCGAAGAGCAGGACCCCCTTAGGCGGCCCTCGCAGCCCGGTGAAGATGTCGGGCCGCATCATGGGCCACACCACGATCTCCTTTATGGTGGCTTTGGCGAACTCCACCCCGGCGACGTCCTCCCAGTGCACCGGGGGCCCGTGGTCCACGATCTCACTCATGATCAGCTCGATCATCTTCGGCTCCAGGCCCTTCAGGCGCTCATCTGCCGGGTGTGCGGGCCCCGCGGGTCCGGCTCCGTCGGGCTTGTACTGCAAGCCCCCGCTCAGGTCACCGCCCTCCGGCTTGGGGACAGGAGGGACAAACTTCCCCAAAATCCCTCGGGATCTACTGGCGCCCAGAGACTTCTTCACGCCACCACAGGAAGACCCTGACGCACGAGCGGGTGGGCAGTACTTTCTCTGCTGCTCCGCCCACAATTGCTCCTTCGCAGTTTTAAAGGTCGGCAGGCCGCTCTCCTCTCCCTGGCCGTTGTCTCCTGTTTTACTAAAAGCCTTGTTCAGGAGTGGGGCCGAAAGCGCGTCGGCGGGGCCGGAGCCGTAAAAAGCGAGCCTTTCGCGGGGACCGTCACTGCCAGCAGGACAACTGGACTGACTGGGTAAGAACATATTCAGTCCCACGCTGGCTTTTGGAGAGCTGTTTTCCTTTCTCACGCTGCCAAATAACGGTGTGGCATGAACTTTTGCAGTGGCTAAGTCACCAAAAGGTGCTGAGAATGGGGCACACACCTGTGGGGTGTCAGTCACCACGGGTGGATGGGCATTCCGAGGGCCCAACACACTGCCCTCTGGGGTATCTCGAGTCCCGTCTGCACCATGAGCGGGGTTCGTGAACGGGTCACTCCCACCAGAACCGCCACGAACACCAAATTTCGGAGGGTCACAGACCGCGGCCTCCTTGTGGATTACTACCGAAGCGCCAGCAGCCGCCAAGTCTCGGGACGCGGCGCCAGCCCGCATCATCTCCCGCACGCTGCCCATTTGGAAAACACTGGCGATCGACAGTCCCGACCGCCACTTGTCACTGTCAGGCTGCCGAGGCCTCGCTAGAGCTAAAACGTCTTCTGCGTAGTTATTCAAGCCGGTTTCGGCGTTGTCAGAATCGACGATCGCAGAGTATTTCTCCACGTATTTTTTGAACAGCTTGGAAGCGCAGGCCTGGGAGATCTCGGAGTTCGCCCGCGCGTACTGGATGCGCAGGATCTGCGCTCGGTAGGCGTCCGCCTTCTGGCCCGCTGTGCTCGTGCTGGATGTGACGGCGAAGTGGCTCTGCTGCCACTCGCTCCGGTGCACAGCCCGCGCGCCGGAGGCCTGCATCCTGGCGGTTCTGTAACAAAGACAGAAAGGAAGAGTGCTGAGGAGACAACCCAGGCTTCAGTCTCCGCTCCTCTGCAACAAGGCGTACTGGATCTTGCCTTCAGTCGTAAGGTAGAGTCATAAAGACACACCACTGCCAGGGAAAGGCTGTTATTCCTAAATTTCAAGCATTCAACATAGAAAACATTAAAGGCCTGACTCAATGATGCTTCATGCTGGGCCGAACTGTTTTAGTTATTCACTAATTTTCCCTGCAAAGAGGGAAAGCACTCATAAGGAAAGGATTCAAAATTAGTCAGCAAAAGAAAGGCAATACGGAAGACACCAGAGCTACAAACAAGCCAAGCCAAACGAACCTGGCCCGGGGTTCACGTCTGGTCTCCACGAGGAACTCGGTGGACGACCTCCAGCAAGCCTCTTACTGTTGCGGCCGAGTCTTCAGTCTTATCTGTGAAGTGGGAGAAATCATCGTGAGAGTCGAGTCAAACAACAAATGTAAAAATGCTCTGAAAACCACCGCCGGCCCTACTGCCCAAACGTAGAAACTGAGGCTGAGCCCGTGAGGGAGCTTCCCGGCGCCAGAACTCGCGCCCGCGTGGTCTCGCCCCCGGCAGCAGGCACGTCCGTGCGCCGATGCCGCCACCAGAGGCCAGAGCGGCACGCGTCACCAAGACGAACACTGTCGTCTCACGAATATTAAAAAGTGAAACTGTCAAAAAAAAACAAACAAAATATAACCAGAGACATTGAAATTAAGAACACTCTAGCGATAGCCAGGGGGGAGGGTGGAGGGGACAATGGGGAGAAGGGTTTTCTACTGTAAAGGACACATGGAGACAAAATGAAATAAATAAAAATAGAAAGTGGAACTGTCACCATACATGAATTATAAGAACCCCACAATCTGCAAGTGCTTATATTTTAGATTTCTTCTCTCGAGTTATTTTCATACGCCTCCTTACATTAAGTTAAAGTTCCTTGAACACAATCGTAGATGAATATATCACGTTGTCGGAGGTGTGGAACTTACCTGTTGACCCACAACGAAGACTTGTAAGAACACTTTAAGTTTCTTAACAGTAGGGAAAACTAAGAGCTCATGCATTTTAAAGTGTACCTTCCAAATTACCTGTAAACATAGCTTAATAATCACATTTTATAGTTTTTTAATCTCCCATAATACCTTGCAAAGATTCTGTCACATTGTGGGCAGGTGTTCATAAATCTTTGTGAGAAAATACATGTAAGACTCAGGGAAATTCTAATTTGCTTAAAGTTATAAAGGTAAAAAGAATCAAAACTAGAACTGACATCTCCTCACCATCTCTCTCTGCTACACCATCTCCTTGTCCTTTGTGCAGCGCAGAAATGGAAGGTGGAAAGAACACCCTCTTCCCCCGCAGGGCTCTGTCGTCCTTGGTCACCTGCAGCCCTGGGGTTCCTGGCAGCTGAGCTCTCCTGGCTGTTCCCAGCACACCCTCCCTGCCCTGTGCGCCGGCTTGGCGTTCTCCAGAATTCTCCTCCCCGGCCTTACTGCAGCCTCTGAACTCAGCCACTTGTCCAACAGCTGTGGCCACGGATGACAAACACCTGTTACAGCAAACACCTGGTGGATGACACGGCCTCTGTCCCCGGTGCTATTCCCAAGTCCCTTTCATTTTTATGACCTTTCTAGACCTTCACTAGAACTGACCTGTGAACTGCATGCTCCCCCTTTTTACTTGGATAACTCTCCGCTTATGGCAGGAATGTGCTGTTCGTCTACCTGGGCAGATGACTTCTGCAGGTAGGAGCGGTCTCCGTCACTCTCAGTCTCCAGGCTGCGGAGCCGGGGAACGCGGCCAGAGCCCCACCCGCCCGGACAGCGCGCCGACCCCGCCGGCCAGGCCGCCGCCCGGACCCCGCCGCAGCTCCCTGACCTCCGTCTCAGGGTCGCAGCTGCCTCGGCCGGCCCGCGGGGCCGCTACTTCCGCGCAGCGCTCAGAAAGCTCGCCCCTTATTAAGTGCCGCTTGAAACGTGGTCGTTCCCCGCAACAGCGCCCCCGCTCCGAGGGCACTGGGACTGCGGCCTCGGGTCACCAGCCGGGCCGGGGGCCGGTCTACACAAGGCTCCGCCGTCAGAAACACCGGGCGCCGGGCCGCGAGACGCCCCCACGGGGGTCCCCTCCCCGAAAAGGCAAGTCCCCTGAACGGACAGGTGTGGAGGGCACGCCCACTGCGAGAAACGCTTCGGGGCCCCGGCCTTTCCCCCAGCCGCCCCGGCGGCCCCTAACCCCGCCGGCCGCCCCGGGAAGGGCTGCGAGGGCCGAGCTAGCTCCTCCCCGCCTCTTGCTCCCGCCCCGCGCCCGGCTCCCGGGAACCGCTCGGTCCCCGCCAACCTGCAGCTTCCGAAAAGCGCGCGGACCGACGTGCGCCTGCGCGGTGCGGCCGAGCTCAGCGTGCGCCGTGCGTACGTCGTGCGTACCGGGCGCGCTCCTCGGGGGCGGGCCGCGCGTTGGGGGTGGGGCCAGGCGTCGGAGGGGCGGAGCGCTGGCCCGGGGGCTGGTCCCTACGGTTGCGGGAGGTTATTCTGCTAAATGGGATGCTCTAGCTGTGCAGCCAGCGGGTTTACATAACGGGGCGAACTCCGCGTCTCATTGCGAGTGTACTTCATTCGTGAACTCCGAAATAAAGACGCGCAGGCCCCGAGGTAACTCCCTTCAGAGAGTTCCCGTAGCAGGCGCTCATGCGGGCTCACCTGGCCCGCGGTCTTTGCAGATGGTCCCCGCGGTTCCGGGGGCGGGCCCCTTCCCTCCATACCGCACGTCAGTGGGTAGGTACTGTTCCTCACCCGCGGACTTTGGTAGAGTGCCGTGTTAAGTCCACGTACGTTTTTAAGAAGAAGGGAATTGGAATTCCCGCTCTGAGTCCTACAGCTCAGCTCCGCCCCTCAGCCAGCACGTCCACCCCGCTACCCCGCCCCCACGCCTGCGCTCCTTAGGGACCCTTCCCTGGAAGGCTGAAAAATGCTTCATCACTGCCTTGGACTGGCGCTTCAGAGAACCACGTTCACGTCGGTTTACTGAATTGCGTTTTCAGACCAAGTAACAATAGTCACTAACAGCCACCTACTTGGTAATTAATGTCACTATGTGACATAAGAAGTCTGGAAGGTGGCTGTTCCAAGGACAGGTTGCATCTAAGGACACAACCTAAGGATGTCATAAAGGGCCATCTCTTGGAAACAGGGAAAAGCCACTCTCAGGAAGCCCGAGGAGCCTCTCTCTCCCTCTCTGGGCTCAGCGGGTCCCTTGGTGGTCCCTTCTGGAAACAGTAGCTCTCTGGAGGTGAGGGGTAGAGAAAATGATGGCCAAGCAGCAACTAACACATGTGACATCTGAATGACTGAAAATAACCCATCCTGCGGTGGCATTTCTGCTTTTTATGCTCCTTAATCTTGCTATGTATGTGTGGAGGTTGGAGTTATCTCCAAGTGAAAATGGATGTTATCAAAGCATCTGAAACCGTGCCTGGCGTGTCCTACACCCTCCATAAACATTGCCGAACAAATGGACGCCCGTCCCAAGCACCGGAGGATGGGCTGTCTTTGGACACATTATAGCAATCAGTTGGGTACAACATAGCACAGGACGCTCGCCAGACACAACTGTCATTGCACTGCAGATGGTTTATTAAGCACTGAGCCGCGTGACAGCGAGTGAAAGGCCCCAGGGACGGTCTCCTGTCCCGTGACCACAGACCGCCCTGGGAAACATTTCAATAAGCTTTCCCACCACGGATGATGTCGGGAGCACGAACCACTGATTTTTCTAATCAGCAAAAATCACAGCCAAATGATGAACAAAAACCTATATCCACTGGAATTAACGCCTCGTGCAGCAGATGAAATTTCTTCACTGATGAGAGACTGCAGATACAGAGTCACAAGCTTCTGGCTAACTCTGGAGAAAGAGGCATGAGGCTGCACACGGGCTCGCTTCCGCGGAGCTGGGATGGTTTGTTTTCTTCTCGCTGCAGTTTTCAGATGCACTTCTTTTCCACTTTAGATCTCTGCGGGGGGAAAAAATAACATGAAATCACAGCTTCATTCACAGAA
Organism: Trachops cirrhosus; assembly: GCA_028533065.1. Classification (NCBI taxonomy): domain Eukaryota; kingdom Metazoa; phylum Chordata; class Mammalia; order Chiroptera; family Phyllostomidae; genus Trachops; species Trachops cirrhosus. The sequence continues at coordinate 1,325,839 of CM052549.1, forward strand.
ATTCCAGAAGCAGGTCTTTGTGTACTTCCCGCGCCGTGTGGGCTTGGTATGACAGCCCCAGCCACGCACAAGGAAATCCGAGGTGCTAAGATTTTCATCTCTCTAGTTAATCCGGCCAAAACGACGTAGGCGCATTGTGATTCACTGTAACAGGCAACATCGAGGAACAGATCCTATTTTTACCCTTTGATTTGAGAGCAAGTACAACGAGTCCACGGTAACTGTGACTTCTCTCAGAAATGTGGCTCTGTTTCCAATAATTTTGCAGAGCGACAGTCTCTCTCTGTGTTGCTGTGGGCACGTGGGAACACGACCGCGACGTGGCCCATACACCCGGGATCTGTGCAAACACAGGGCTGCGGGAATGTGCATCCGGGATATTCGTCTGACACGGTTCTGTTTTGTATTCATCTTCTAGCAGCTACCCACCCACACCCCACACACATACACACACACATCTTAGAGCAATGGAGAACGAAAATCGGGGCCTCTGCCCAGCACCTTCCAGAGATGCTCCAGCTCCCACTCACTTTGAAGTTGCTTTGGGCATGGCAGTCCCCCTCAGCCAATGAGCAGTGCACCTGGGCGGGGTTGTCCCTCCTCAGCCAATGAGCAGTGCACCTGGGCGGGGTGCCCCCCCCCTCAGCCAATGAGCAGTGCACCTGGGCGAGGTGGTCTCCCTCAGCCAATGAGCAGTGCACCTGGGCGGGCTGGTCCCCCCTCAGCCAATGAGCAGTGCACCTTGAAGAAAAATCCTTTTTGTGCTAGGAAAAGAGTCAGGCAGCTCAGGACCAGCCTTGGCCACCCACGGGGGTCTTTGACCTCATGGGTCAGGAGGCATGCATAGGTTTCATCTAAACAAAACTCAACTTTTAGCTTCTTGTTTTTGAGCACTATAATATTTCAGGTATTCCCAGTGAAAATTAAGAGCAAAGACGGTAAAGTCCAACGCCGTCAGTGGAGCCTCACACACTTCGGGGCCGCATTCCCCACAGGTCGGAGACGCAGGCAACGGGGGGATGAGAAGGGTCACACAGAGAAGCGGTAGCTAAGGAGAAGGTCACGGAGGCACGCCCACCACCCACCTCGCCCAAAGTGGGGTGACAAGGTTAAAAAGACAGAAATAAAGTAGACTCCAATGGACTGGCCTTCTTAAAATAATCTAAAGAAAAGGCTTTCACAACTGCCGGGGGTCCCGCAGACAGGCTTTGCACACCCTCCCCGTGGCCGGCACTGCACCTGTGTGCACGTTTTCCTTACACGTTAGCCGCGTGCTGTCCCCGGGGGTCTCACCGGCTCAGCGTAAACGCTGCACACGGCAAGGAACCCAGGAGCCCGAGCGTTTCCTTCCTCTGAACCATCGGCCATGTGGTTCCCCGGCAGTAAACCGTTGGTCCTGTCAAATTCCCTTTGCAACGCTTTCACTGATTTTCATTTATCCACAGTGCACCTGCTTAATGTGTAAGCCTGTTGTGATACTAAGTTGCCTCCGCGAACAGGGAGAAATCAGAGTGAACATTCTAGAAACACACCACTGAGCGTTTCACCTGAGAATGCAAAGTAAACGTCTGTCTGAGTCTCTAAAGCACTGAGGTTGCGCCTAGTCCCTCCCACCTCTCTCGCCCCTTCTCGCAGTGGAGGACACCAGCGCCCTGCGCAGGAGGCGGCTCACCTGCGGTGCTGACCCGCTACTCCCGCCAGGCTCCCAGCAGCGAGGTCGCCAGCGCCTGGATGTGCGCCCAGGCTGACTGCACATGCGCAGACTCCACCGTGCGGGAGCAGACGGCAAAGCGCAGCACGAACTTGTCTCTCAGGTGGCAGGGCACCAGGTGGATTTTCCTGGCGCCGTTTATTCTGTCCAGGAGAGCTTCGTTCAGCTTGTTGGAACCCTGCAGGGATCGAGATGGGGGGGGGGCACGTCTCAGAAAGAACAAATTCAACCAAATAATGGTTCTGTGGCCCTAGAAGACTGTAGCTGGCCCCTGTGTGACAATGTGGATCCCGTCAAACATGAAGGTCCAGAGATGACCTTCCATGGTCCAGGGCTTGTAAGAGAAGCCGAAGGCTCCCAGGTGTGTTCCCTATACATTGAGGAGCTTACACAGCAGACTGGATTCTCCCATCCCCAGGGAAGGGGTCTGTCCAAAAGGAGAGAAGAAACTCTCAGCGACTAGAGAAAGGAGCAGGGAGCGTGGCAGTCAGCTTCTTTCGAGAATCAGGGGAAGTTGCCCAGGAACTGTGCGTCCAGGGCACCTCAGCTGGACGCCCTCCCGCAGGAAGCAGCCGCCAGCCAGGGCGGGAAGGCCAGAGAGCAGCTTCCCACTGAGGGCACCAGAGGGCACCAGGTGGCAGGCTTGGACCACACAGGCCATGGGGAACCGCCCGTTCCGGCCCAGACGCTGCTCCCTCTGCTGGCAGTCTCCCTCTGTCTCCTGCCCTCCCGCCGCCCAGCCTTTCTCCTATTTACCAGCAGCCCCTCCAGCCCCTCCAAGCCGGAGCGGCTGCTAGAAGTGGGAGTGGGCCCTGCGTCCCTGGTCACATGACCCTCACAGGATTGGCCTGTTTGTGTCCTCGCTCTGTGTGGAAAGTGGGGTTGCAGAAGGGCCAGTGGGAGGAGAAGAGCCCAGTTCTGCCATGTGGGGAGCGCCTGCAGGACCCTGGCCACCAGTGGGGCTCCCACTGGGGCCCAAACGGACAGCGGGTGGGCCAAGGCCATTCGGAAACGTAAGCACACCGGGGCTGGACAAGCTCGTCCTGCTGGACAGTCCTGCAGGATGGGGAGAGACGGCCATGCATAGGGGACGGCATTTCACCAGGAAGACTGAGAGGAGGAGCCAACATCTGAAGATGGTATCGGGCGAAGACTATTTACACAAGTTACTTAGGACAAATTTGCTTGACATTTTCAACTGGATGGGACAAGATGTTTTGAATGAAGTGATGTGTTTGCATTAGAAAGGGCCGAAGGGAGAAACAGCCCGAGATGGAGCAGCAGCCACAGAAGCAGAGGGAAAGACGCAGACGGGGGCAGACAGGGCGGGCGAGAGGAGGCCGCCATGGGAGGACTCGGGTCCACTCCGCAGCCCCACCTCCACTCCCAGCGCCATGAAGACCACATGGGCGCTGCAGCAGTCGTGGTGGGTGGGTCCACGATGGGCCTTTGTCACCAGCTCCCAGCTGACACTGACGCTGGCCCAGGGCCGACACCAAGGGAGCCTGGGGACGGGGGCTTCCTCGGCGAGTGCCAGTGGCCGAGCGGCCTGGCCGGCGGGCATGGTGAGCGCCCCAGGACAAGGGCCTCTGCGAGCAGGAGGGGTCCACATGTGTGCCAGGGAGAGTGGGCAGCCCCCGAGGAGACCACAGAGGGCGCAGTGGGCAGGGAGGTGGCGTCGGGGCTGGACTGGGTGGTTCGGGGAGTGGATGTGAGGGTTGACGCCCGGAAGGGAGGTATGATGCCTCGCCCTTGTCACACTGACAGGAAATGAAGAGGAAAAGGGACTTGAACCTACCTTCAGGCGGAAGCAGACCAGCCCCAGAGTGACTTCCGTACAGATCTCAAAGCGGGGGTCCTGGGTCACCAAGGACTCAAACTCGTGGGCCAGCTGCACATGCTGGAAAGGGCAGGGGCCCGCCTGAGTGTCTGGACTCTCGGTCCAGAGCCCGGCCCCCCGAGTCGAACCGCATGTCTGTGACTCGGGGCTGGGCCTGCAGCCATTTTCCCCCGCCCCCACCCGCTGCTCCCACGCAGGCTGAGGGAAAGCTCCGTCCCCACGGAAAAGCGTGGTGTCTTCAGGAAAACGCCACCCAATCAGTCACCTGAGGTTTCAGAGGGAGCACGCCGGAGAGGCGTTTGCACACAGCTGCGCCCCTGTGCAGGCACGGAAACCGGGGCTGGCCCTACGCAGCTGCCTAACGGCGCAGCCCTGCTTCTGCTGTGGCCACTGCGGCTGAGTGTCGTGTGACAGTGCTCACCGCCACCGAGACTCATACCTGTCGTGCACACACTGCCTTCCTCTCCTCGAACCCAGTCACCTGATTGCCTGATCGCACCTCCAGGTGTTTCTGGAGCTCTTGATGGCACTTGATCTGGGGACACGGTCTAGGGCCATGCCTTGCTTATTCTAAACCCAGGCACCTAGCATGGCACCCTCCCTGGGAGGGGCTCCGGGAGCAGCCCAGCCCACGCCCTTCTCCTGGCTTGGCTGTGGCCAAAACACCAGGGACAGGAGCCGCCCAGTCACGTGAGAAGCTCTCAGACCACCAGAGGGCGCCAAAGCCCCAGGCCTGCAGCTGGGCTCTCCCCGCAGCTGGGCTCTGGACCACTGGCCTTACCCCGGGGACAGCTGGCCATCCCCTCTCCTGTCCGGTCGGTGGGGCCTCTCTGAGCGAGGCTCTGAATGTGTCTCACACGAGGCAGCATAATCATACCCAGAGGCCCCTAAACTTCAAGATGGCATCATTGTGGAGACATAGCCCCCTACTTTCCACATGCTGTCCCCAAAGAAGCAGGACACTGATCATATTTGAGAACATGCTCTCAAACCGGGGGTGACCGCTCACCCGTGAACCCACACACTCCTTGTGAGGCTGATCGGGCCAGTGTGAGACGTGCATCAGGCACTGAGCAGGGGACGCCTGGCCACAGGCCCCGCCCCGCAGCACGGGCCGGGACCCCTGCCCAGCCCACAGGGGGCGCTAAGCCTGGGCCCCAGGGCTTCTGACGGACGGCTGCATCGCCACCCTGGCTTCGGGAGCTGCAGGTGAGCTCCGTCTCCATGGAGGCAGCGGCTCCGTGCCCTCAGGGGTGGGGACACGGCCGAGGACGGATGTCAGGATGGGAGGGCCAGCTAAACGGGGGACGGGGTGGCCTTGGGCAAGTCCTAGCACATACTTAGGCCTCAGTTTCCTCAACTGTTAAAAAGAAAAAGCAGGTGCCGGGCTTGCTGCAGACGGGTGTTGGGCACACTGGAGGGCTCACTGCAGCTGAGACCCCTCCCAAGGGCCGGGCCCCCTTGGGGGGAGCATGTCTGGGAACCACCCCGCCAGGCACACCATCCCCACCCCGCCTCTAACGTCTCCTTTCCGGAATGTTCTTGAAGCAAAACACTGTGCTCTCCCTGTTGTCCTCTTTGACGGGACCGCGCTGCTGGCCACACAGGGCTCAATTCACTCTGAGTTTCCCGGGCCGGTCGCCTGCGGCCTCGACGGACGCACGGACCGTCTCGTGCACACCCCGATGGCGCCTGCCTGCTGGCCCCCACGTCTCCGTCCGCTCCCGGAGCCCCCAGACCTCCGCGAGCGCCCGACGGGCAGCGAGGGGCGGTCACCTTGCGGATGTAGGCCTGCAGCCCCGTGACTCCGTACATCCGGAAGACGAACCACATCTTCAGGGAGCGGAACCTGCGGCCCAGCGGCAGCTGCCAGTGCTGCACGGAACACAGCGGGTCTCAGGGGCCCTGCAGGGACAGGCCACCCCCGCTCGGGGCGACCACCTCTCCGCTGCCCCGTGTGCGGGATGGCCCAGCCCGCAGCGCATTTGCCAGAATTCACCCTCAAGGCAGAAACCACGAAAGAGCCCAGAGGCAGCTGCGAGCCCACGAGGGAGGGAAGCTGACGCTGCGCTCTCGGGGAGAGAGCCGCAGAGCTGCCAGATTTGTGGTCGGGGCAGAGGGCGTGGCCACGCAGCAGGCAGGGGACCCCCGTGCCTGTGAGGAGGGGGTGGAAGGAACCAGACCCAGAGCGTGGGCGAGACTGGGGCCCCAGGCCCTGTGCACGTCAGGGGCCCAGAGACAGGCCCCCACACCCGGGCCCCCGCCTGGAGCTCCACGAGGCAAATCCCCACGTACCCTGTAGTCAGTGATCAGCCCTGGAAAAGGGGAGGAGAAAGAAGAAAGAAACCATCAGCCTCGTGGGTCGGTGACACGCCTGATCCTTCGCACGCTCACGGTCAGTCCTCCTGAACCAGACCTGGGCAGGTGGGCAGGGGCCGCGTGGTCTCTGCGGCACTTCCCCGGGTGCCCAGAGAGCACGGGGAAACGCTGGACTACATGGGCTCCTGTCCACGTCACTTCCTGCGGCAGCAGGAGTGCAAAGCTGAGACAGTCCCCTAGCACCCAGGGTGACACCGGCCCCGGGCTCATGTCGGGCCCATCACCCACCCACTCACTCACATGTGGGAAGGGGGTTTTGCCAGATAAGAGTGATTAGAACAGAGAAAAGGAGTCGCCCTCAGTGGGCGGTCAGCTCCGTATCCTGGGGTCTCAGTCCAGTGCCTGGACCAGGGCGGACCCCGGCGAGGGTCCCCTGAGTCCATCTCACTGTCCGGGATGCCACAGCTTCTCCGTGGTCATGGGGAAGGCCGGCTTGCCCTTCCCAATATCGGATGGGGAAGGACACTGGACCAGACTCTCAGACAGGACTTCCTATGTGGAGATCCTGGAAGGAATTGGGGGACATTTGGAGATGTGCAGCTGTCCTGTGGTGACCCCTGACCCTCTCCTGCCATCCAGACCAGGCATACTGGGGTCCCCCAGGGGCCACCACTCCCAGGTAAGATCGGCATGGCACGGTCATCGCAGCCCTGACCGCTGTCAACCAGGACACGCCGTCCACCTAACACGATCTTCCACCACCCTGCGCTCGGTCTGCGGTGCAGGTGGGCAGCTGTGCATGGTGTTGACCAGAAAACCAAGAGTCACGGCTTACTGTGACTCCCCACCTGTCACCCAGCTGGGGCAGACCAGGCGTTTCTTCCCCGGGGATCTAAAATGGCAGAGAAGGGGACCCGCTGGGCTGCTTTGTGAGGCTTGACCTCCTTGCTTCATGAGGGACCCTGAGGGACCCACATAGCCGTGGGACTCCTGACAGTAGGGTCCGAGGCACAGCCGGCAGGGCGGGGCTGTTAAACACAGGTCCCTGGCAGTTGGCAGCAGGCACAGAAACAAAGGGAGCCTCCCCGAAGCACGTGCCAGTGTGGGAGTGGCACCCAGTGAGGATCGGTGGGAAGCCCGGAGGACCTGGTGACCCTCCGTTTGCTCTGTGTCACTGTGCTGACCGCACAGAGCCACTGGCCACGTGTGGCTGTTTAAATTCAATGAAAAGTAAATGCAGGCACACGTCGAGTTCTTCGCTCAGACCAGCCACATCGCCAGTGTTCAGTGGCTACCCGTGGCTCAGTGGCGCCCTGAGGACAGACCTGTCACTCCGAGTGCCCCCTACAGGTGCCCACCGTCCCGTAGAGAGCGCCAAGGCCCTCTGGGCCAGCAACTCCTGTGGCGAAGGTTTGACTCGCCCTGTGGGCCCTTCAGTCCGTTCTGTGTCTAGTCAGTCTTTCCCACCACGCAAGGCGCACGTGGGCCGAGCAGCTCCTGCGCGGGTGGCCCGTGGTTCAGTGGAACCACACCTGACTCTCGGCAGCGAGACTCTCGGCCGGGCGGGACAGCGTCTGCCTGGGTGGTGGTCATGGGGACCTTCCGGCTCGCCATTTGCGCACTTCTGTTTTCCCAGCGCACAGTTCCCACGCCGAAAGATCCTATCGGAAAAGTCTACGGGCCACCTGTGGCCCCTCGTCCCTGACACCGGCGTTGTGAAAGCATTTTCTGCTCTCAAAACGAACTCCCCACTGACTTTGGCCCCAGGTCCCCGTCTCCCACTGGCTGCCGTGCATCCAAGGAGACCACACGCAAACTCGCAGAACCGCCGTGGGTGTCGCGAGCGCGATCCCTCCCGCCGCTGCCTCCCCGGGGCCAGGCGGGCACCATCCCAGACCGGAGCAGCGTGGCCGTGGTCCCCACCCCAAGATCACACTTGTGAGGGAGGACAGTAAACAAGCGACCAGTGAGCGAGGCTGTGGATGGAGTCACAGCCTGAAGGAGCCACGGGGGGCGGTGGGGAGTGACAGATAGGAAGACGTCCCTGCCAGGGAGACTTTGGTCCTGGGTCCCCACGATGGGAGGGTGGCATCCTGAGGGCCCATCGGAGGGACAGTGGGCTGGGGCCTGGGGAGCCCAGAGAGGCGAGGCCAGGGCCCGGTGGCCGGGCCTGAGTGGGGTTGAGTGCCCCTTGCTTCCCCACTGGACTCTGCGGGTGGGCTCTGGGCCTGGTTCACGGCCCCACCACAGGGCCGGGTGGAGAGCAGGCGTGCAGGAACGGGCGAGGTGGCATCGGGGTGCCCGTCCTGCCCGGGCCTGCGACTTTCTCTTCAGGTCCCCCCACAACGCTCCCCCTCTCCTTTCTTCCCCTGCAGGTCCCGGCACCCGCGGACACCCACGTCACAGAGACTCGGGCTGTCTGTTCTGAAGATGAGTGCAGGAGGGGCCACAGCCGTGCTGGGAGCTGCCCCGTGTCCCCCACGCCCGGCCCTGCAGGCCCCGGCTCCTGCCCTGAGCGGCTCCAGCCCACGGAGCCCGGGCCTGGTCACCGCCGGCCCCACACCCAGCGCCCCTGGGGACCCTCTGTGTTTGGGAGCCTCAGGGCACTGGGAACCCAGCTCTGGCGGCGGCAGGCGCCCACCCGAGGCCTCGCTTACCCGAGTCCTGGTGGCTGTGCTTCAGGTACACGGGGTCCATTTTGAAGGTGCCGATCAGGTCCGTCCTCCGCTTCACCCTGGTTCCCGAGGACAGACGGTGGGCTTAGGGGAGGCCGCAGCCGAGTTCCCCTCCTCCGCCCGGCCCGGCAGAGGCCCACCTGCTCCGGACCCGTGCCCGGGCCCCACCCTCAGCCCAGGCCCTACGCCTGTGCCCCCCACCCGGGGCTTCACAGTGCCACCTCGTGCATCTGCGGAGCTCCGAGCACCTCGGGCCGGTGGAACAGTGAAGAGCAAACATTTGGTCTTTGTGTCTGGTTCCTGGTGCACCGCGCCCAAGTGCCCTGGAATGTGGGTGTCGATAAGAGCGCCCCTTATGCGCAAAGGAGACGGCAGGCGGCAGGAACCTCTGGCTTCAGGACGGGGCTGGTTCCCCAGAAGACGGAGCGGTGGGTGGGGGGTGGGACTTGGAGCCCCACTGCCCATCCCAGGAGAGGGAGGGGCTGCAGGTGGAGCTCTTCACCGGTTGCCCATGAGCCTGTCGCCCCATCCTCGTGCCCGTGTGTGTAGTGACACCTCCGTCAACCCCACATAACGCGGTTGGGTCGCTGACCCCTGGACACGCCTAGAAGGGAAGCTGCGCCCCACCCCACCCACCTCCTCCCGGGCGCCCCTTCCATGTGGTCATTCATGTCTGTCCTAATGCACTGCACACGTAAGGACAGCGCGTCCCTGCGTGGTGAGACAGGGGACGCAGAGAGCAGAGAGAGCCCTCGCTCCGGGGAGCTCTGCCCCTGGTCTCGAGGGGTGCACGGCCCTCCCTCGGATGCCGGCAGGACATCCGTGCTGGTTTTCCTTTTTTCAAATTTAAAAATATCACGCAGTGTTAACACTGTATGAGAAGGGCGTAAATAATGATGCTGCTTCTGAAGAAAACCTGGACACACAGTCACATCCGTCCCGAATTTTCTTCCGCACAAATCCCTACGGCGCCTGTAGTGCTGTTTTGCACGTTTCTAAAACATAACGCAAATACAAGGTATTTAAGGCTGAGCAGCCTCATTTTTGCATCATTTTCTGCAGTTTGCCTTTTCTCTCAAAAACTCATGCACACATGCCTCTTCCATATCGTGTTCATCCACGGGGCTCGCCCGCTCTTGCTCCTGGCCACGGACTGCCGCCCATTTGTGGTGAGACACACTCCTGGTCGTGCGCAGAGCAGCCGGGGCCCCGCCTAGCGCAGAGGGCTCGCCCCCGAGGCCGTGCCGCCCGCGAGCTCCGCCAGCACTCGGCCTGGACTGGCTTCCTTCACCACCCGCCATCCGCCATCCACGTTTCTTGCTGTAAAAAGCCGGGCGTGTCCGTCATGTGCGACTGGAAGTTCGGGGGGGCACCGTGTCTTGGAGGGCTACACGGGTTCCCAGGTTTGCTTCTCGCTGGCGTCGGTGTGGGGAAGGTGTCTCTGCCGTGTTGAGTGTGTTCCACCGGAGCAGTTTCGGCACGACACCACGCAGTCCCCGCTGACGCGGTTCTGAAATCTCTGTCGAACCCTCGGCTCCGTCCCCACAGCTTTCCAGGACAGGCCCCTGCACCCTCCCCTCCGCTCCGACCCGCCTTCCCGGGGCCACCGCTTTGGAGGCGGGCGAGGCCCCCGGCAGCTCTGTGACCTGCTCCACGGCACCCGACTCGCTGTTCCACGAGCGTCCCCTCCCCTGTGTGGTTCCCCCTGCTGGTCTCAGAGGTTGTTCTGTTGTCGTTTCCTGACTCTGTGTCCCCGTGGGAATCCGTCTCCAGGTCCTGCCCAGGCCTGTGGCACAAGCTCAGTCCCAGCTGAGCACCCTCTTGCTCCTTGAGGCCCCGGCTACTGCTGAACCCGATGCCGGAGCCCAGTGGGTCGGGCAGCTACCCATCGGCTTCAAGCTTTTGGGCACCAGCTTCTCTGCTCCTGGTGGAGGGGACCCGTGCCACGAAGAGGGAGGCTTCGGTCAAACAGACAGACCTGTGTGTGCGTGTGTGGGGGTGTGCCCGCACAGAGATGTCCCTCCTCAGCGTCAGTGTCACTGGGAAAGGGCCGCCGGTGAGCAAAGTCTCCCGGCCACCTGACACACTCCTGCCAGCCGGTCCTGAGGGACGGGGGGCGGGGACTCCTGGGTTGTGCTGAACACAGCACTGTTGAGGTCATCTTAAAAAACCTGCACTTATGCCCTGGCTGGTGTGGCTCAGTGGATTGAGCACCAGATTGCGAACCAAAGGGTCCCCAGGTCGATTCCCAGTCAGGGCACAAGTCTGGGTTGCAGGCCAGGTCCCCAGTAGGGGGCGTGTGAGAGGCAACCACACACTGATGTCGCTCTCCCTTTCTTTCTCCCTCCCTCCCTTCACCTCTGTCTAAAATTAAATAAAATCTTTTAAAAAACACTTTTAAAAATAAAATAAAATAAAAAATCTACACTCTGCATAAGTCTCCCTGAATGAGGGCTCATGTTACCAGCTTAAAGGATCCAAAATACTACCAGCACCAGGACCAAAGCACAAAGAACCGGGAAACATAAAGAAAAAATTGTGCATAGATGGCCCAGGAGCAGATCCACCGTCAAGTCTTCCCATGACTACGCTGGCTCAAAATCTTCCAAAGTAACTGAATGAAAAAAATAAAAAAATAAATAAAATTCCACGGAACAGAAGTATATACCAAAGCTGTAAAACTTCCCACGTTAAAACTTAATTTTTTAAAGATTTATTTATTCATTTATTTATTTTTAGACAAAGGGAAAGAGAGAGAGAATCATCAATGTGTGGTTGCCTCTTGCACGCCCCCTACTGGGGACCTGGCCCACAACCCAGGCATGTGCCCCGACTGGGAATCAAAAAAATTTAATTTTATTTGGGAAAAAAAATCAAGCCTCTTTCTAAAGGCAGATAAAACGTGCCCTCGGCGTGTGGGGAATCAGAGGCGGCCTCTGGAGAGTGCCTGGTACCAAAGCGACATTAACATCTGAGAAGAACGTTCCCTATTTCCTTACAAAAGATTCAAAAAGCCCCACGAACAATGGAAAGTTCAGGAAGGAGTGATGGGATCCTGGCGACAGTATTTACGGTGACGGTGACGACCCCCAGGTTCCCGAGATCCGTTTGTCTCATGTGCACGTCGGCGTTTAGAAAACACAGCCGACGTTTTTACTTTGAATTATGGACTTGCTGTGGGTGAGATTTCCTGAAACGAAAGAGAGACGCCTCTGGCTGGAAGGAACGCTGGAAAAAGAGACCCATGTATAGCTTGTTCGCTGCGTCAGCAAAATCTTGAAGCACTTCTGTAAGAAAGCCAGCACTCTGCTGGTGTCGGGCCCAGGCCTGCAGAGGGTGCCCTTACCCCGCATCCGGGCACCTCCTCTCCCTGCAGGGGCGTCCTAGAGCGGCCAGCCTGCGTTCCGAGGTGGGGACCCCCAGGACGGGCATCTTCCCTCTCCGGGTCGCCGTCGCCACGCTGCCAGGCACGGCCTGTCCACGCCCTCGCAGACCTGCCGGTCGGTGGTGCCCCCAGCCCGCATGCTCGGTGGGCCCCCTGCTCCGGTGGCCAGGACAGAGTTGCCGCATCCGGCAGTCGGCCTGCGGCCATGAGCCTCTGTGCCCACATTGACCTCAATTCGGGGGCGGGGAGGGTTCACGGAGAAAGTGGAGGCAACAGGGGCGGCTTGAACAGGAGCAGAAGCAGACCAGGGGCCGAACCAGCCTCGCTCACGCCACGGGCTCCGCCGTGGCCACTCCCGTGTGCTCCACACGCTGTTGTGTGCACAGAAGTGCGTGTGCTCCTGGTCTGCGTGCTGGGAGGTGTGCGACTCTCTCATTGCACGCAGGGCTGGCTGCCAACCCTTCGCCTCAGCGGGGACCCTGAGGCCTGAGAGGAGCCGTCTCAGCCGTCCAGGGGACCCTCACGTGCAGCCTCCAGGAGAGAGACACCCCGGGAGGCTGGCGTGATGGGTGTGGCCGAGAGCGCAGGGAGGCAGGAGGCAGGAGCCGTAAGCGCAGGGCTGACTTCTAGTGTGAACGGCTGAGCAGGGTCCCACGGGCGGTGACTGCGGCGGGGGAAGGGACGGCGCCCCGGGCGAGGGTCCTTATAAGGACCCATTTGGAGACAGTCTTTCAAAAGATGATTAAGTTAAATAAGGTCCTACGTCTCATAAAGACTAGTGTGTCCTCTAAGACGAATTACTCTAACAAACCTGAAAGAACCAGCTTCTAGTGTCTCCTGCGTCTCCCAGGGCTGCTTCGTTAAACGTCGTCTGCATGACGAGCCTGCCGACCACTTTAAGGTCCGAGCTCCGGTCTCACTGGGACCGCAGCGCCCGAGCGCAGTGCCGCTGTCGTGAGCACGCAGAGAGGTCCTGGGGCAGGGCGGTCCTTGCCGGACCCTTAGCACGTGCCTGTGGGCCTCTAGGCTTCGATTCACTCGACAGCCAGCAGCTGCGCTCGAGCTGCGCCCCGGGCTCCCTGCACTGGTGCTCTGGGAGAGTCAGACCCTGGGTTTTCTGGGTCAGCGTCTCTTTGAGCTTGCTCTGGGTAACAGCGCCCCCACCAGGGCGGTTACCACGGGTGGGGGGGGACAAGGGAAGCAGGTGTGAGGAGGAGCTGTCCACACGCCCCCAGCCCCGGTGCCCCAACACCAGTCGTGGCTCTAAAGAGCCCTGGGCGCGGGGCCCTGGTCAGCGAACGCACGGGGAGCTCACCACATAGCAGAGCAGTCGAAATTCACCAGGAGCCACTTGTGGGGGTTAAAATTAAAGGAATCTGCAAACTGCCAAGAAATAACAAAAACAAGAGGACACATGAGTGACTAATGCTGAGGTACAGGCAGGACCCCCACACGATAACGAGCAGTGTGTCTTCCTAAGTAAAACAGGGAGGCCCCGTTGGGGGGTAGGGGGCACGTGAGGCCACCACGGCCCTGGGCCTGGTCTCTGGGACCGGCAGGGGCAGCCACCAGACCCTCGGAGCCTCTTTTTATTTGCTTTCAAGTGGCAATAACAAAGCACAGCTCGTGAACTGATACACGTCCCTTCCGGGGCTGGGGCTCCTGAGGAGGAGGCGAAGGTCGGGGTCAGTGAGTCGGTTCCGGCCCCCGCGGGCCCCAGCTGCAAATAACTGGCTCTGGGACCACTCACCCGTGGTCGGCGCCGCCTGAGCGTCCAGCAGAAAACGAGATTTCAGCAGCCTCGGGGCCAAGGAGAGCACACTGTGTTTCTGCAGGGCTGTCCTGAGGGCCGAGTTCTTGTGCTTTTCAAAGTGGGTGCCTGGGTCCCCTCCCCCCCGAACAGTGACAGGACCTGGGTCCACCTGGAGTCCACAGGGCTAATCCGCAAACAGGGCAGAAATGATCCTGTGGCCAAACCTCCTAACTGTGGGCGGGGGTGGGGAGGGGGTTGGAGCCGTCCCCTGGCCTCCTCTACTTGTTCCAGGGATGAGCCCCAAGGAGGCAGGAGGGGACAAGGGGCCAGGTGCACATCAGTGGGGACATGGGGACAGCTGAGGGCCCCGCTCTGGGGCTGCGGGTTCATTTCCTGCCAGGCTTCCATCATACTCATTTTGAGAAACAGACAGGAAATTACAAAGTTTCATTTGTTGATCAAAGGTAACAAAAGGTGAGAGAAAGGCTTTGTTTGCTGGGAATGTTATTAGCTCGCTCCTGGGGGCTGATCTGTTTAAACTTCTTTCATTACCCAACTGCGATATTTTCATCTTCCTGCTGACAGAGAGAAGGCTCTTATCTCCCGGCAGGATGGGGCAGGATATTGCAGCCCCTTATCTGAGCAGCTGAGCTGAGCTGAGCGCGAGGCGCAGCCCGCCAGGCAGGAAAGGGTCCCAGGAAGACGCAGACCTCCTCGCTGGACCCGACATCCTGTCTGCTGCTGATAGAACCCTCCCCCTCCCTCCAACCAGAGCACCCTCCCTCCCCCGCTGCGCTGGTCTGACCAGGAGGCACCCCTGTGAAAGGTGAAACCTCAAGTTCATGGGGAAGAGAAAAGACAGCAGGAAAAGGTCTGAAACCCTAAACCTGGTGGTTAGGAAAAACTGGTCCTGGGAGAGCCTCTCGGAGCCCCAGGGACGCCTGGCCCTTCCCCTGACCTGCGGGGGAGGTCAGTCCTAGGGAGGTGCGTGTGCTGTCCCCGTAACAAAAGGCATTTCTGTGACAGAGCGGTTGAGCCTTCAGTTCCCAGCACCAAACAACACCAGCAATCAGCGGTGACCTGCAGAGGGCCGGGGGTCAGCACCCCGACATCAGTGCCTCTCTGCAGCCCCCTGCTCACAGAGGGCTTCGGGAGCTCTGTTTGTACCCTGAGGATCGATCTGAGCCCCCACGTATTCCGCGATCAATAAATCATTACCGAATGAATGAGGCAATGAGCAAATGCGATGGGAACGAAAACCAGAGGTGACCGACTCATCGGTGCTCCAGGGACTGCTCCTTTCAGAATGGGGACATTTGTATTCTGCCCCTCTGACCCCCTCTGCCTGGCATGACAGCATTCTCGGGCCTGGACTGGTAATTAGGCGGTGGACGGGCGGCGGGACATGGGAGTGGAGACAGGCTCTGAGGGACGGTCTCCCCAGGCCCTGGCGACAATTAATAACAGCATCTGAGGCCGGCACAGCGCGGTCCGTAACCCGTTAAATAGGATTAACTCCTCTGATCTTGCAACCGCCCCTGGAAGGAGGTAGCAGCTAAATCCGTGGTGGGAGATGTGGAGAGGGTACCTAACCTGCCCCAGGGCACACAGCGCCTCCTGGGGTGGAGCTGGGGTCCGAACAGGCCGTCTAGGGCCCTCACTCCTGCACCCCACGTGGCGAGGTCTCAGGAAGCCCCTCCTCTGAGCACAAAACCCATGCGTGGCTGCTCCAGCCCCGACATCTCCTTCCCCGGCTCCAGACGCCTGAGGTCCGGGCAGAGGTGGGGAGCCTGTCCTCAGAGGAGGATTCAAAAAAGAGTCACTGCTTCTCCAGAGCGATCGTACTGAAGTGCGCACCCACCTCCACGCCGTTGAGAAGATGCCGGAACTCGGGGCAGATGAAGGCGCTGCCTGCGTAGGCAGCGTCGATGTGCAGCCACAGGTCTTCCTTGTTACCTGGAAGCCAGAGGCGACAGTGAGGTCTCCAGCGGACACCCTCCTCGCGAGGGCCTGACAGCTGGTCTCACGCCTGGACCCCTAAAGGCCTCCCCACCTGGAGGGCGGCGAGGCTGAGGGTCCTGCGTGCCCGGCACCGACCGGGCACTCGGTGCAGAGTGTGAAGTAGTACTACGATAAAGTCCGAGTTCACTGCGTCGTATTTAATACCCAATTTATGTAACATGATTGAGATGATGTCATGGAGGAGAACCCAGAGGAAGGCTCGCCAACGCCCAGAGGAAACGGCATCAGAAGAGAGAGTACAAGGTACTCACAGACGGGCCCCAGTTCTGGGAGGGGGTCGAAGGAGCAGCAGGACGTGGTTCCCAGCGTGGCCACCACCTGGAGAGCACAGGGCAGGCGTCTGTTCAGGCCCTCACGTCTGGGTCACAGCGCCCGCCCGAGCCTGGACGCGGTGCTCGGTGACGCTACTGCGTGGAGACGGGACCCTGAGCGCGCAGTGACCTTCAAGGGAAGCCTTTCAGCCATCTCTCCCCTCGAGTCTCCTTCCCCCGACTCATCACGATTCAATTCAACGCAAAGACTTCTGCTTGTAGGTCCTGGAAACAGGACCTACCCCCTCGTGGGAGTTACTTTCTGTCTGTTCATGTGCACCCAGAGGAGTGTCTAGGGAGAGGCTGACCAACTGTTAACACTGTCTGACTCGTAGGATGAGGCTTAGGTTGATGCACATTTCCTATAAACCCGAGTTCTTGGGTTTGTACATCCTTGCTGATGTTGTGCTGAGCACGGAGCATTTTGCAAAAATGACACACAGCTCCTGCCCGGGGACGGGCCTCAGCCGGGAGGAAGGAGCGTGTCCGCTCTGCAGACAGAACCCCCAGTCGCCACCGCAGCCTCCTCTGCTGGACGCCATTATGGTCCCCGCTGTACCTGTCCTACGTGAGACTCCAGAGGTGGGTCAGGGACCCACAGAGAGATGTGGCCCAGGTGTGGGCAACTCTTGTCCATCCGGTTAAAGGGCCCAGTCCCTGCAGCCAACCCGAGCCCGTGCAGCCCTGGCAGGTGGGAGGCTGGGGTGCTGGAGGGGACCAGACCCTGGGGGGGGCAGCCCTGCCTGCCCAGTGTTCTTGCAGCATGCCCTAATTCTCAGAAGCCACTCCAGCGCCCAGCACCTGCTCGGCCCCAGGCCCTGATGAGCTGGGCTTGGTGACATTAACCTGATTTGAGCAGAGGCATAATCACATTTGGGCAGGAGGAGGGAGGGAGGGGACAAGGCTGGCGCCTCGTCTCTGACAGTTCCCCCCGCCCCGCCATCCTGCTGCCCAGGACGCGATCCCTTCCAGAGCCTTCTCTCCTGCCTTAGCCATCCACCTGCCCGCTGTGCTTGGGTGTGCGCCCCGTGGCCTGACTGGGCAGGTGTGGAGCGCAAGCCCCCACGAGGCAGCCAGGGGAGCCACCACAAGCCCCAGGCGTCCCCGGAGGGCAGAGGTTTGGCCTGCGGGGCCCCACCTGCCAAATCCATCCCTGGCTCTCAGCAGGGGGCGGTGAACTTTGAGGGGTGTGCAGCCCCTGGAGCATATAATGAAGCCAGAGGCACTGAGTTATTGGGCACGTGCGGCACTACCACCACTAGATTTGTACCTCCCGGCTCTGCCCTGAGGGTCCGGGCTGCCTCTTGGCCGCGTTTGCTCGAACATCCTGTGATCTTTAGCATCGCTGCACCTTTGCCGTCTACCGCGCCGGGGCAGCTCCGAGGTCCGGGAGATGCCCGGACAGCCGGAGAGCGCGCGAAGCAGCGCTTCCCGGTCCCAGGTGCACAGGAGGACCTCCCGCAGCTGCGGACTGTGCTCAACGCCCGGCTCCGCCCTCCAAATTCTGGTAAAATGGAACCATCACCACCCTTCAGGGCTGCCCCATGCGGCCGCTGCGCCACCAGGAGTGATCCGGCTGGACCCCGCCCGCTGCCTCGACCACGTCGGGGGCGATAGTTCCCAGGCTCCGGCGGCCACGCCTGCCATGCCTTCCCCATTGGAGCACGCCCGTCTGCGCTCAGGAAAACCCGAGGCTCCTTGCGGGCCGCAGTTTCACTCACATCTGCTCGCTGACGTCTCTCACCAGGGACACGGCTTAGCATCTGCCGACCACGCTGAGCTGCGCCGCGCGGCCTCTCGCTTTAGGTGTAACTCCGTGCACGCGCCCGTCATGCACGCGCCCGTCACGCACACCGCAGGGCGGAGCCGTGACACAAAGACCCTTCAAACTGTGACCGCGTGGTGTCACTTCCCAGGAAGCGGGAGCCAGACTTCTCGCTGCCTAGCAGGGCCCTCCGCGCTGGGGTTCTCTGCCCGCTCCTTTCTGAGATTTACACAGGGAAGGCGGGTACACTCGCCCTGCCCCAGCTTCGCTCACAGAGGGGCCCACGTGCCACCGGGCCTGGGGTTAGGGGGAGGGAGGTCCCCTAACCCCAGGCCTGGGACCTCCCTACCCCTAACCCCAGGCCCAGGCCAGGCTCAGGCGTTTGCACCCCGCTCCGTGAACTTACAAAGAAAGGGATCAGACCAGCCGCCTTGTCCCTCTCTAGCGCCTCCTGCAGGGCAGACGCGCGCATGGTGAACTTGTCATCCGAAGGGATGGCTTTGAATTTCACCCCTCCGATTAATGCAGCTCTTTCCACGGAGCTGTGGGCCTGCAGAGAAAGTAGCAGAGTTAGACCAGTGCAGCCCACAATGGCCCCGCGTCCCCCACTCTGCAGAGGGCGCCCACAGAGCCCACCCTGGCCAGACCCCGTCCTGCCCACCTGCTGCCCTGGCCCTGCGGGCTGCCCAGAGCACATCTCCGGGGTCAGCGGTGAACACCTTCAGCCCCGACCCCCGGAACCAGACGGGGGCATCACACAGGAATGACGCCTGGGCCCCCAGACCTCCTCGCTGGTATAGTGAGTTCCCCCTGACTCCCGGCACCTGGAATGGTGCCCACCACGCAGCACCCTTGGGAGAACCAAGACGCCACCAGTTTCTTTGGGGAAGGGCTAAACTCCCTCACCAAACCCCCACGGGGAAGGCCACACCCCTACGTTCACAGCAACTTCACGTGCATTTATCAAGCGTCTACCTGTGCATTTTCTCAAGTCTCCTCCTGGCCTCCTGGGACGCCAGGGAGACGCGAACACAAACAAGTAATTCGCTCCACGTGCGTCTCTGATGCATGGAGTCAGACTCCACATGCAGGGACCGGCCCCCCGCCCCAGGCGGCGAAAGGTGGGCATTGACGATGTCTCCGCCACCTGCCTTCACCGCCCTGCACGGAGCTGGCCCCGTCGAAACGCCTGGCTGACGAACGCGTCCGGGGTGAACACCCAGGACTAGCTCAGCGGCTCGGCCTGGGGCCCGGACTCTCCAGGGCACAGCCGTTGAGCCCTCCTGGTGACCTCCTGACCACAGTCTCCCTCCCGGAGTCACTCTCCGTGGCTCCAGCCCGTTCCTCTGCTGGTTCTCTCCCTATTCCATTTCTGATCCTGGTTTTCTTAACCCTCTTCAAAGGGCCGGTCAGTGGAACCGCCCCGGGTGCTCCTGTTTGCCCTGTTCTCTCACCTGGGTCCCTCATCTCAGGTCAGCGACTGACGGAGGAGCGGAGGAGTGGCGGCCCCCAGGACAGGCGCGTTTGTCCCCGGTTGATGGTGAAAAAGGCTCAGAGGATTTACATGGTTTGCCGGAGATCACGGAACTTAAAATAGCAGAGCGGGGACGGGAGCCCAGGTCTCTGAGCCCCGTGTCTCAGGCCCCTCACGGCCTCTCTGAAGGCGGCCAGGGCGTCTCAGGGGGTCCCAGCTCACTGTGGGCAGCCACAGAGCTGGTCGCTGTGACCTCCCAGCATGTGCGTTTTCAGCCAGGTTTGCTAAGCTCCTGCCTGCGGCCCGGGCCTTCTCGCTAGTGCGGGCGTCCAGCTCCGTGCACCCGGACGGGGCTGCCCTTCGACACCAGAGATGCTGCCACACTGTCTCAATGCCACATACAACAGAGCGCACAGATCTGGGGGGCCCCGTGGGGGCCCACGACAGGCTCACCTGGTCCGAGAAGTAAGCCACCAGCTTCTCCAGGACGGCGGCGTCCGTCAGCCCCGGGCGGGCGGCCTGCAGGCGGCGCGTGACTTTGCTCCGAGCGGCCAGCAGGGCCATCAGCGTGGCCTCACTGGCGCTTCCCTACAGCGAAGGAAGGTGGGAACGGGCTTCAGAGCCCAGTGAGGGGGTGGCGTCCAAACTGCGGGGGACACGGGGTCAAATCTGTCTTTCTTGGAAGGTGAGTCTGAGACCGCAGAGGTCATGCTCCTTCACTCGGGAGACCCTGGACCCCGGTGACCGCCCCCACCTTAGATTTTACTCTCTCGGAGGGGCCGTCGGGCCAGGGACCAGTGCTAAGCCTGGCTCTGTGAGACATTTGTGTTTGCTGGCAAATGGGGGGTGCTTTCCCGGAGACTCGGAAATCACCGTGGAGCAGGGGCCCCGAACCCCCAGGTGTCAGTCCACGTCCCACCTCCTGCTGCCCAGCCCCTTCTTCCATGAAACCAGTGCCCGGTGCCAAAAAGGCTGGGATGGCTGCCTCGGAGGATTCCCCCAATGCCCCATGTTAGGGGCTGGATCGTGTCCTCCTGGGTCCTAATCCCAAGTGGGGGTGTGCTCAGCAGCAGAGGAGAGGGGGACACAGACGTGGATGCACACAGAGCAGCGACCATGTGAGGACACCAGGGGAACACCGTCCGCCGACGGCCGAGGAGAGGCCTCGGGTGGCCAGCCCGCCGCCACCTTGGGCTAGGACGCCCAGCCTCCAGGACCGTGAGCCAGCGCCTCTCTGCGGTCAGGGCCGCCTGACCGGCGGCATTGTGTTGTGGCCGCTTGGTCAACGAGCGCGGCGAATGCCAACAGATAATTCTGGGAAAGTGGCAGAGCAGGCGCGAACTTCACTCCAAGGCTGGACGCAGCCAGCGCCCACCATGTTATCCCAAGTAATCGGAAGACAATGTGGTTCTCGGGCTGCGCCATCTTCAGGTGGAAAACTGGAGCTCAGAGAGGTGGGGGAACGCGTCCCGGCTGGCGGCACGTGGGGGCCTGGCGCACGCGAGCCCCGTCGGTCCTGCCCGGGCTGGCGGGGCCTCCCCACACATCCGAGCAGCTTCCCCCACGCGGGCTGCTCCTGACCTCTGAGCCTTAAGGAAATCCTACAAGAAACCTAGGAGCTGAACGGAACCAAAGTTGGAAGGACACCCTGTAAAAGCTGGGTTTTTGTTGACTGTAAGAGAGGGATTATAAGATTTTAGAGTTTTACAAAGACAAATTCAATAAAAAAAATAAAGGTTAACCTCTCTGCTCACAATTTATCCTCTCTGCATTTATCCTGCTTGCCCATTTTTATTACCAATTTAATGCTTTCATTTCTTTTAAGCCAGCTCCTGTCCTTGGGGAAGACGGTCGGGATCGAAAGAGAAATGCGTTTCCTCTCGGCTCTAAAATGCAGGGACTCTCCACACGTTCGAAACCTCCTTAACTCCACCTCAAAGATGGGCTGCCGCTCCCTGCAGGCGGCACTCCCATTGGCGGGGGTTGTAGGTGGGGCGTCGACCGCCCGCTGTACACGTGGTTGGAGAAGCCGGCTGGCGCAGCTGAGTGGGCTGCGGTGGGGCGTCCAAGCTCCCTGGATGGGGCTTGGGGACACCACTCTTGGGTGGCTGCTGTCCCCTTGCACCCCCACATTCTGTGTGTCCTGGACCCTCACTCGTCCTCACCGCTGGTGGAACACCTCTCTGAAGGCCCAGCCGCTGGGTGAGCGTCCTTTCCCCCAGCCCTCCTGTGGGGCTGCAGCTTCTCCCAGGACCCAGGTGACCCCACAGTGTCCCCATGCTCTGAGCCACCTTTTAAGGAAAGGCTGTGAACCACCGTCCTCGGCGGTTCCTCAGGGGCTTCCCCCAGGCTCTGTCCATGTCCTGAGAGAAGATTCCCCTCCTTCAGGCCACCAGAAGTGATTCTTAAAAAGCCGATGGATGACATGACTCTCTGTGAGCACCAGTGCCCTGGCCCGGGGGTGGCACTGGGCTCGTGGCCCCTCGCTGGAAGCAGGTTCCTGCAGAGGGTGCAGCGGGGTGCCTGACCTGGTGCTGACAGTGGATGACACCTCTGCTGTGTCACAGCAGACAAAGGTTGCCATGGAGAAGCTGCCCAGAGTCAGAGGAGATGCTGGGGGGGCATGGGGCTGGCTGCTGAGCTGGGAGCAGAAAGGGCCCCCACCTCCTGGGTGTTCAAGTGCCTCCCACGCACACACAGGAAGTGACTTTTCCCCCACCAGCACTCCCAAACCCAATTATGAGACAATTTGCAGCCCTGGCCGCCCCGTTCCGAGGAGGCTTTGACATCTGACTCAGGCACCCGCCGCTGCTCCAATGGCAGCAGCTGTGATTATGGCTCCGAGGGGCTCAGTGTCCCCTGCAGTGGCAGCCTGAGGGCTGTCACCAAGCTCGGGCGCTCTGGAGCCTCGCAAATTACCACAATCAGCTTGTCACCAGGAAGGGCGAGGACAAGCTTCCTGCCGCAAACAGAGCCTCGCTCCGTCCAGCAACCAGCTCGGGTCAGGCTCCTGAGAGGTGGGGGGTGCAGAGTCCCAGCCCGAGAGCCGCCAGGACTCGTCCCAGCCAAATGGTGGGCCTTCCATTGACTCTGGGAAATGGAGTGGACTTGCGGGGGAGGAAAGACCACTGAGAGATGTGCCCGAGGCAGCACGTGGGGCTACGGACGCCCAGGCGAGCTGGGGAGACAGGCATGGGCCCAGCGCGCTTTGGGACGCGTCTCGCCTCTCACGGGGCGGGACACGCTGCCTGCCAGAGCCCTGCTTCCTCTCCTACGGAAAAGACGGTCGATGCTGCACCCAGCGGTGCCAGCTCACACCCGGCTCGCTCAGGGCAGGCAGCCGGTGCAAAGCAGCTATTATCTTAACGGATGGCCTCAGCGTCACTCAGCGTCAAGGGTATTGAGGAGATCTTTGGAGCAGCATCCCTTTAGAAGTAGCATCTTGGGCTGCTGAAGAGAACTGGAAGACACATCGTCAGGGTCCGAAGACCCAGGAGCACTGCTGACCTCCGCTGGGTGTGGGTTTCGGGTGGGGCAGGACCGTGGTCGGGAGCTCCGCCAGGGAGCCCGCAGGGACTGGCGGCCGTCTTCGAAGACTGTGGCGCCCGGGCCTAAGGGCGCCCTCTGAAATGTTATCTATAAGAGTGAAAATATCCATACAATGTGTCTCGTGTGCTATCTGTATGAATTGCAACACGTCACAGGAGATCATGCGATGATGCTCCCCAAAGGGCATTTGCGTGTCGGGAAAGGCTCACGAAGGACGAGAGAGTTCAACGCCGTGACGAGAGCCGGCACGGCTGTGTTGCACATCCGTGTGGTGTGGTCTGTTTCGTCTACACACCGCACGCTTGGGTGTGGACATAGCACCACGAGAAGGGTCCCACTGTCCTTGCGTGTCTTTCATTTTGACAATGCGTGTCCGTTCTTCACAAGCAGAGAGGGGGCAGCGCTAGTGTTTGGAGTGAGATAGCAGAACCGAAGTCGACGCTGAGGGCAACGCCGTGGTAATGCGGAAGATCAACACACTGATGCAGAGAAAACCGTGAGAAATCCCCCCACCTAGGGAGGAGGAAACGACGAAGAAGGGGAACAACAAGAGATGGCAGAGGGCCGCTGGGACGGGGCCCGGCCCCTGGGAAGCGGGCACTCCTGGCAGCCCGGCAAGAGGCGGCACGTCTCGGATCGCTGGGCCTCGCCCGTGCCGGGCCGGGGCCTCCAGGTGAGGGGTGGAAGCGGCCTGCGGGCAAACTACATGGACTCCTAAAGAGGAAGCGCGTTCACGCCCCGCGTCCAGGCCGTGCTGAGGTGTGAGGTGTCTGTCCCCCAGGCCCGGAGAGGGGTCACCTGGAATTCACAGCCGAAGCCCCCTTTCGTGCATGGCCCTCCTCGCTCTCCGCTGTGACTCTGCCCACCCCCGACCCTGCTCCTCGTCGGAGGATCTCGGCCCACTCACCAGCACTGGGGGCTCCCTGTCCCCACTGGGTGAGGTGCATGGGGGGAGACGCCTCTGCCCAGGAGGCCAGCGGGCGGGCAGCAGGACGTCTGACGAGGAGCAGAGTGTCCGTCCGGGACGACGCTGAGATGCTGCGCATCAGTGAGGGAGTCCTTGCGGCCGCTCTGTGCAGGCTGGAGCCGGCTCCGCAGCCTCGTGGAAGCTGTGCCCCCGTCTTGGTTATTGTTCCCCTCAGCTCCCGGTCAGCATCCCCAACGCCTTGCGTAACGTCGTGGGGCAGGAGAGGACCGAGGGAAGGGGCCTGAGCCGGCCCCGTGGGCCCGTGGGCCCCCGAGACGTCCCATCTGTCACCGCCCGTTTAGCAAAGCGGCCCCGGACTCTCTGCGTCAGCGTGACTGGAGGTGCACGTTGGAATGCTTGTTGCCGGGCCCGTCTCTAGGTTCAGAGCCTAGGTCAGCCGCAGGCTGGATGAGGTCCACGCAGGGAGGGCTTCCCGAGGACGCCTGTGTATCTTCATCCTGGAGCCCAGGGACCCTTCCTCTTACCTGGCAAAGGGATCTCGCTGATGAGATTAAGTTAAGAACCTTGACCCGGGGGATTATCTCAGATTATCTGGGTGGGCCCAGTCTAATCCCAAGGGTCCTTGAGTGTGGAGAGCCATCTGTGGTCACAGCCAGACTGTGAGGGACTGCAAGACAGGGCGTGGCTGGCTTTGGAGATGGAGGAGGGGCCGTGGCCAGGATGCAGGCGCCTTCTAGAAACTAGAAACATCCAGGGAAGTTTCCCCAAGGCGCCAGATCAGACGGGCGCCGGGTGCGCTTGGGGAGGCCTGCGCTGGGCGCGAAGCTGCCTTCCTCGTCCCCTCCGGCCACAGCAGCCGGCCGTCTGCTCATTGTCCGGCCCCGTGAGCAGCAGGGCCGCTGCCTGCACCGTGTTCAGGGCCTTTGTGAAGGCGGCGTCCCAGAAAAGAAGTCCCTTTGTCCAAAGGGTTCAGGGCTTTCCCAACATCGTTACCACCCACCTGACGCGAGAGAGGTGATGTCGGAGAGGGTGGGGGTTCCCCAGAGCCCCCCTTCCTGCTTGGAAATAAAGCGGCACCGAGGGCCAGTCTGCTCTGTGGCACTGGCCCTGCCAACCCCACGGGGCACACGTCCCTCCCACCGTGACTGTCCTTTGTGTGCCGTGTCCCCTGATGTACGTTCTGACCCACAGTCTGTCGGTGGTACATGAGGAGTGAAGAGAAGGGTTAACTCAACCCATAGACAAGGCAGCCTCTTCAGGGGAGCTGAGGCTCCTGCAGACGCAGTGTCGTCAGAGCCTTTGCAGCCCGTGGCCACTGTGGCCGTGCAGTGGCTCCTGCTGAGTGACAGTCGCCCTGCGAGCAGGGCCTGGGGGGAGAGCCAGAGGCAGCGCGGGAACCCGAGTCCAGGCCCAGTGTTGTCAGTGTCAGCTTTGCTGTCTCCCGGAGAAATACGAGGCCGCCCCCAGAGCACTGTCCCTCCCTGCTGTGGCTGGAGTCCCCAGTGGAACCGCGTCCGGGGAGCTGGACGCCCCGCCCGCCTCACCTGGATCACGCCGCCCCCTTCGCCGCCGCACTCAGTCAGGAAGGGCCCCGGCAGCTGCACCATCTTCCCGAGCCAGTCCAGCATCACCGTCTCCAGCTCTGTGCACGCCGGGCTCGCGGCCTGTGGAGGAGAGGCGTGAACCCCGGCCCGCTGCCCACCGCCTCCGGTCAGCTTGAGACAAAGGGGTGTAAGGACGGGCAGCTCCAGCAATCCATGGAGCAGAAGTTGAGACGTTTTCAGAAGGCCCATCCTGAGGCGGAGCTCAGAGGAGGGTGCACCCCCTATGTTGGAGTTTGGGGGAGAAAGTGGCAGAGACAGGCCCGGGCACCCGGCTGCAGCAGGCTGCTGCCCGCGGCCGCTCTGAGGCATCCCTGGGCCCTTCTGGGCCAGCCCAGCGCTGGGAGCCTGGCCAGTGAGTGTCCTGTCCCCCCTGCACATGGGGGTGCAGGGTCCCCACCCCCCAGATCCCTGGCCTGCCACAGGGAGCCCATCTCGCTGCGGGGTGGGGGGCAGGTCTGTATGTGTCTCAGTGACCTCGTCGCCACCCCCAAACACTCAGTTCCTGAAGACGTCACCGCTCCCCCCACACCCACCCTTCTCTGCCATAATTCTCCAGGGGCTGGTGTCGGGACAAGGGGCCAGGACTTGCAGAATTTGGGGAGCAGCAACAGGGGCGAATCTTCCCCTGGACCTGGGTGAGAACCATCCACTCCCGGAAGCTATGCCAGCACCAGAAACACGGCAAACGGGGGCTGTCCGGCTGAGACTCCTGAGGAATGGCCGGGGGACCAGTGACAAAACGGGGACAACCCTGCTGCAGGGCGCCGTGCCTGGGTGCCCTGGGCTCAGTGTGCCATCTGTTTCCTTACGGAAGCATCCAGAAAGGCTCCCCAGGGGACCCCCCTCCACAGTCCCAGAGAGTGCAGTGGGGCCGAGTCAGGAGCTGGGTCCGGGGGCCTTGGGTGCGTCTCTGACCCGCCTGTGACCCGCCTGCAACCCTCCTGGTGGGGGCTCTGACGCTTTCCTGTCTCTGCACCTGGGGGCGGGTGGGCCTCCCCTCCCCCCAGCAATGGGTCCTCCCCCCGGGACCACCGGCCGGTGACGCTCAGCTGGTCACACAGCCTGCTCAGGAGCCCCCTCTGGAGCACCGGCCCCGTCCCGGTGAAACCCAGAGCCGGCACAGGGCCAGCCCTGGCTGTCAGGAGCCCAGGCCTCGGGCCACAGAAGCCCGGGGACGGGCCCCAGAGACATTGGGCTGGCCCCAGAAAGGACGCACACAAGGGGGCAGGGGCCAAGTCTCCCTGAAGGGACAGGACGGCTCCGGGCCTGCAGAGCTGAGTGACAGCCGCGAGCAAAGGGGCCTTCAGAGGGGCGAGCTCCGCAGGACAGAGGGAGGTCGTCCAGGCCACTGCCCCAGCGGGTATGAGCGCTGTGCTGCGAGCCGGGGGCCCCTCGGACCCTGCCATCGGGGTGAGGCTGCAACGTCACCTCCCCGACCCTGACACGTGGGGGCAGGGCCAGGCCGATGCGGGGTGCTGGCCCAAGCCTTCAGCCTGTCAGGCCTCAGACCCTGACTCAGGGGACCCGGCACCAGCCACTCATTCCTGTCCCCGGCCCAGGCATTCGGGCACGGTGGGGCCCGAGGGCCACGGGCAGGCCTGGCTTTGACGTCCCAAGGACACTGTCTGCACTCTGCGTCCGGGGGCAGGGCCTTCCCCTCGGGGCTGTGCCGGGAGCAGAGGGGCAGGAGGAGGGAACAGCCTGCCCGCCCTCTGAACAGGGGTCTTCCGGTCATCGTGCCCCCAGAAGTGGGCCTGGGCTGGCGGGAGGACACAGGAGCCCAGCACTCCCGGGGGGGACGCTCTCCGGGACAGCTGCCCGGTGGAGAGCAGAGGGGTGGGACGCGGGCAGGGCGCTTCTCCAGCTGCAGGCCCCGTGGGACCCCCCTCTGGGCCGCGTGGTGGACACGCAGGTTCCCAGGCCAGGCGCAGAAACCAGGGCTGCGGTTCTGGTCCACACCAAGTGGCTCTCAGAAAGCCCGGCTGTGCCGAACTAACTGCCTTGTGCAAGCAGACGGCTTCTCTGGAATAGTGTCTGTCTCTCTAGTCCCCTGTGTCCATGCCCCTGGGAGGCACCCTCTCCGGGGTTGAGTCCCCATCCTGTCCCACAGGAGTACGGCGTCCCACTCACACCATGGCCTCAGGGCAGGGTCCCCTGTTGCCCCATCACTCACCCAGGAGAAGCCGATGCAGCCGATGGCCCCGCTCAGCATGTCGCCGAGGAGGGCCGGAAAGGAGCTGGCCGTGGGGAAGTAGGCGAAGAAGTGAGGGCTGTGCCAGTGGGTCACCTGTGGGGAGACGGCGGTCACACAGGGGCAGCAGGGGCCTGCACGGGCGTGAGACCCAGGCCCCCGGGGTCTGCACAGCGAGGGGCGTCGCTGAGAACGGCAGCATTTCCTCCGAGGCCGGCGTGCGTGCGTGCCTGTGTGTTGGGGACCGGTTGCCCTGAGGCCCTGGCTCTGTGTGTGAGAAGCTTGGTTTTTTTAAACTGCTCCATACAAATAAAAAGTCTGTATTAGAAAAAGTGCGGGAAAAGGTGTGCCTTCAGAGGTTTCTTCAGCTGGTGTTGCCGCCAGTCCCCCACTTCCTGTTCGGTCCCCCCCTTGCTTTGTCCCTCTGTCCCCAGAGGCCGTGGGCAGAGGATGACAGGCAGGGTGCTCTATGGTGGCGACATCCTGGCTGGGACAGACTCCGGTTTGGGGAAAAGGTGGGGGAGGAGGGAAAATGGAGGGCTGACCCGGGTTTTGCCTCGTTAATTTATGTGAGAGCAGAGTAAAGCCCCGAGGACACCTGTGGGGCTCAGGGGTGAAGGGGAGGTACAGGATGTCCCTCGGGGCTCCAGGAGACAGGACTCAGCAGCCGTCACCGCCCACCTTCGCCTGGCCCCGCCCCCGCCGCCCCAGGCGGTGCAGGTGCGAACATTGCTGCCCGACAACTCCAGGGATGCGGCGTCTGAGACGGGCACCAGAGCCCCCAGGACAGGAAGGAGGCCAGAACGGGGAGCGGTCGGCCGGGCTCCTGCGGTCACAGCTGCCCGCCCTGGTGAGGCTGAGAGGCCAGGAGGGGCTGCAGGCCCCGCCCCGGTCCCCTGCTCTATCAGGGCCCTGGGAGACATTTTCATTTCTTTTTAAACCAAAAGAAGAAAACTATGCTTTCAGGTCAAAACCAAGAGTTTACTCCGTAATGTTCACATATTCATCTTTATGCCAGTGCACTCCTAAGTCATAATTTTCTCCGTGTTTCCATGGAGGAAGGGCCACGGCAGCGAGGGTGTGGCCTGGGCACCGGAGGCCCCTCACGGCGGCCCCCCTCCTGCCCTCACACCCAGGCCAGGACACGAGCGAGTCTCGCCCAGAAATACAGGCCGGCCTGCTCCGACTCTCGACTAACACCCACCCAGCGCTGGGGACGCGTGTTCCCGCGCGGCCCTCCAGCGGGCTGAGGGCTGGCAGACCCACAGCTACCGAGGGGGAGGGGCTCACTTCCCACCCAGGGACAGTGCTCTGCACAGAGAAAGCCCCGTCTAACCTCGAGGGAAGAATTCCACAGCATCCCAAATAGCCCTGTTATGGATGGCACAGCTGTGTCCCCATAGTCTGGTGTGGAAGTCCTCCCCCCTCCAATGGGACAGCAATGGAGGACGGGGTCAGAGTAGATCATGAGGGAGGTGCAGCGAGGGGGTGGCCATCTGCAAGCCAGGAGGAGAGCACCCTCACGGGGACCCGAATCTGCGGGAGCCGTGACCTGGGCCCCTGGCCTCGGAGCCCCACAGGGGCGTGTGTGCTGTCTGAGCCGCCACCCCCTCCCCCCAGTGGTGGGAGCCCCTGAGCCTGACATTTACCCGCAGGGCTGCACGCTGAGGCTCAGTGCGTTTGCAGCTCCTCTGGGCGAGAACCAGGATTTGCGCTCCACTCAGAGTGCAAATGTCAGGGACCCTCCTGGGAGCTGGATCCGGTCTGAGCAGCTGAGGTCCCCAGGCGGGGGAGGGGCGCAGGCCACTGGTCCCAGGGCCTCCCCGGGTCCAGCCTGACAGTGGGGGGTGGGGCGGGGCATCTGAGAACCCTCCCGCCACGCTGCTGCCTCCGGTGACTTCCCAGGCAGGGACAACAGACTGTGGGGACACGAAGCATTAGTGTGCTCCTTCCAGGATGACTCTCAGGATGATGCCAGGTCCTGGGTCCTGCCCAGGCCCCGAGAAAGCTGTCACTCCAGGCAGAACCGGCCCCCGTCGCCTGTTCTCCCGTGAAATCAACGAAGCCTTCCTTCCGTGCGCGATTGGTTTGCCCTCTGCTCAACGCGGACCGGTAGCAGGAGGCTTCGTTTTGAGGGATGGACTTACTGGAAGCCGACCGCCAGGGGCTCTTGACCTCCAGCCGTCCTGTTCACTGGCTCCCAGAGTGGGGTCTCGGGCAGGGGCGGGGCTGGAGGGGCTGGGGACAGCCGCTCACCACCCTCGGAGCCCACAGACCGGGGCTGCCATCCTGGCTCTGTCACTACTGGCTGTGCAACCCCAGTCTGATCACCTGACCTCTCTGGGCCTCCGCTGCCTCAGCTGTAAACTAGAAAGGACAAGGGTTCTGCCCACCAGGACGGTTGTGACCAGGTGACATAACACGTGTGCACCGCCTCGGGGTCCAGGAGAAGCTCCGAGAACTAACGGGATCCTCCGACCCACTCACCCCTGGCATGATGACCTTCTCCACGTCCCTCATGATGTCCTCGAACGTGTCGGGCTCCTGGGGGGCGCAGCCGGGGATCAGGGGGCGCAGGTAGCCGGGCTCCACGTCGGGGAAGACCTGGCGCCGTTCGATGCCCTCCAAGTAGTCGGCGATGTAATCCACCATCTCCCTCCCTCTGCTCCTGAACTCGCTCGCGTCCATGCTGGCGGCTTCCTCGGAGTGAGAGCTGCACCGGGACAGGAGAGACGCCGACCAGCCACCGAGGAGTCAGCGACCATGGCCCGCTGCTTCAGGGGAGACCCGGTGTGGGGGGGTCCCCACGAGCCTACGTAACGTTCGCGTCAGCTAATCAACACGTAACCTTGTGAAAGTGGTTCCTGTTAGACGTTATTTAATTCAGACAGACTCATTCCCTTTGCTCTCCCGCCTGCCCGGGCATCTACGCCCGCACTTGCTGCACACCCAGCGTTCTGGTCCCCAGACGGCACCCAGCCCTGAATTTTCAGGTCATTTTCAACAGGGGCATCCCCAGGAGTAACACCCACGTGGGAACAGCGTGTCCCCAAACAGGCCACTTGTGGACACAGCAATGCGGAGTTGCCTGGTGGGGTAATGCCAAGTTTTCATCCCGCCGAGCATGTGTGTGTCCACCCGTGTGCATGCGTGCCCGTGCCGACCCCTCCCACGCCGATGGTGGGCTTGCACCGAGGAGAACGTGCATGTGGGGGGTCTGTGGGTGACAAGAACCGCCTGCGTCTCCCAAACCGGAAACCTGAGCGCTACCAAGAAAACTGCTCGCCTGGCCCTGGAGTCCAGACTCACGGGCTTCCGGGATGTTTTCTTCAATGTGAGACAGAGCTGTGTGCTGCCCAGGGGGTGCGTTTCTGAGCTCCTGCCACAGTTCCCAGCCTCGCAATTCAAGACTGGCTCTCCTAGGAGGGGCGGCTCTACGGGGACCACAGAGCGAACCGGGTCCCGGCGCTCCCGACCGTGTGTTCTCAGCATCATTCCTGTCATCTCTCTGCTGTGTGGGGGAGGGGCGGGTTTTATGAGGCTGCAGACGTGACGGAGAAATTATTCTCAGGACACGTGCTAAGCACAGCAAGGCAGATTTTACTCCCGACCGCCGCCGGGGCGGGGCAGCCGACGTGGAGGGCAAGGTTTCAGGTTCTTTGAGGCCCATTATTCTGTCCGTGTTCTGGGTACACCTTTCATCTGGCAAGGGCAGATGACAGCGATTAGGACAGGAGATAGGATTCTGAATTACGGCCACCGTGAGTGACACACCCAGTAACGGCCTGGGTCCGAAGCTCCCCTGCCTCTGTGTGCCATGAACCTGGGCCTGGGACGCTCCCTCGGCCGTCCCAGCCTTTCCCGGAAGCTCCTGCTTCTCTTCCCAGCCTTTCCTGGAAGCTCCTGCTTCCTGTCCCAGGCGTCCCCAAGCATCTCAGGGCAAAGCTGCTGCGATGCATGTAGCTTCCTGTCTATAACCCCTGGGCCCACGGGCTTCAAAATTAACTTTTCACTTGGGGTGACTCTGGTCATTTCAAATTTTGCACGTTGACTGAATTCCGCCCGAACTCTGTCCTGCAGAAGGCGCGCTGCCCGGCTGGCCTTTCCGCTCGGCAACAATGGCCGAGCACGGCCCCTTTGCTGGATTTCTCGGCGAGGCGTGGTGTTCCCCAGTCTGGAGGGGCTGTGGTCCGAGGGGACCTCCTGTGGGCGAACATTTTGGTTCTTGCCAGCACTTCCCCGCCTTCGGGGGGACAGCTGGTGGGACGCCATGGCCAGGACTTCGGGGTCGGGGACCAGAAGGCCCTGCCTTGGGTGTTCACTAGCTGAATGGCCTGAAGTCAGTCCCTGCTGCCATTAATGTCAACTACAAACGGCCCTGTCCCCGGGACGACCTCGACAATTAGATCAGGCCATGGGAACAGCCTAGAACAGGGGCCCAAGATACACATTTGTTCGCCGTGTTAGT
Source organism: Trachops cirrhosus (assembly GCA_028533065.1). Classification (NCBI taxonomy): domain Eukaryota; kingdom Metazoa; phylum Chordata; class Mammalia; order Chiroptera; family Phyllostomidae; genus Trachops; species Trachops cirrhosus. The sequence goes on from CM052549.1 coordinate 1,357,834, forward strand.
TATTCGCTTTTCTAGAAGATGCTGAGATGGGCAGCCTCACATTAGCATTTCCGGACACTGTTTTGCATTAAAAATTTGAAAAAGGAAGAGCATTTATAATTTTTAGAACAAATTTTTAGAAGATTTTATTTACTTTTAGACAGAGGGGAAGGGTGGGGGGAAGAGAGAGAGAGAAACATCCATGTGTGGTTACCTCTCACGCGCCCCCACTGGGGACCTGGCCCACAACCCAGGCCTGTGCCCTGACCGGGAATCGAACCCACAACCCTTTGGTTTGCAGGTCGGCAGTCAATCCACTGAGCCATACCAGCCCGGGCTAGAACAAATTTTTAGAGACGTGTATTTTTACTGTTTTAAAATTATATGGCCAAATTTCTCCTCAAAACTTTGTTGTTTTTTTAACCAAAGGACCGCCTCACAGGGCGGGACTCAGCATCACCATTTTGCCATAGAATCATCACCGCTGGGTTTGCGCTTTTAGGATTTGCCACGATCGGGATCCCTGCTCTCGCTCTATTTCAACGCTTTCAACAGCGCCCCCCTCCCCGGTCGTCTGGAGTTCCCCTGCAAACTGCTCTTCACTGAGGTGTGTCCCGTTATTTAGACTGAATGGCAGAATAGAACACCCTCACGCTACGTCTGTGACGCGTTGTGCAGACACGGCCTTCGTGTTTTACTCGACCTGACCGTGCTTGTAATTCTATTCTGACCTATAAGGATTTCCATTTTTATGTCGTCGAGTCTCAACGATCTTCCCCTTTGCAACTGGCACCTTGCGAGTGACCGATGACAATGCCTTTAAGTATCCGAGGGACCGCTCTGTGCTCGACCGAGGGGCAGCGCACGCCACGTGCGGGCGAGGCGGAGTGAGGGGTGCGTGGGGTTCAGAGAGATGCCTGGCTGCCTCGGAAGAAACAGACGCACACCCACTACCGCGCCCCACCCCCGCCCCCAGCGCTGTATCCCGGGCAGATGCACGAGAAGCCCTGGCCACTCTGTCAGATTCACTGTCGGGTATTTGCTGGTTGTTTTCCACAAAGAGCTTCCTGGGAAACTCTCTGTCCTGCCCGCCGAGAGTCTCGTGTTCATCGTGTTTGATGTCCCAGCCGGGGACGGCGGGCGCTGGCTGGGGGAGGGGGACGCTGACAAAGGCCACGGGCCGCCTCCCCGGACCCCAGAGCAGCCTCCGTCCACATCCTCTGGCGACAGCGCCTGTCTGTGCTCGGCCCCCCGCGCCCGTGGACAGAGGGGCCACAGGCAGTTCCATGGACCTGCCGTGGTGCTCCGGGACCCTTCAGGGGTGGCCCCCGGGCCTCTCACAGGCTTGTTTCAACCCCCACCCGAGGACATGTTTATTGACTTTAGAAAAAGAAAAAGGGAGGGAGAGAGGGAGGAAAACATTGAGGTGAAAGAGAAACACTGGTTGCCTCCCTCCTGTACACGCTCCGCCCGGGAACCAGCCTGCAACCTTCCGGTGCAGGGGACAAAGCTTCAGCCGCCGGAAGCCCCCAGGCCAGGGCTCCTGGGCTGGCTTTGATCATCGTTAGGCTTGCTGATCACGGGCAAACATGCTAAGTGAGGTGACACGGAGTTTCTAAAGAACTCAGTGTTAGCTAGAGTCTTAAGAGTTAGAAAAGGTCTTAGAGGATTTATTTGGTGTTGAGGCAAGTTAACAGACAGCCGTCTTTATCATCAGAAACATCTCATTGCTAGAACCTCCATATGGCCTTAGCTGGAAGCTTGAGCCCTGTTGGGTCCGTCAGGATCCTGTACGCGCACGGAACACGCTCGTCGAGGGGCTGCGGGGGTGGGGCACGTAGGTTCCCTCTCCACGCTCCACGCTGAGGTTGCTGTGCAGGCGGGGCCCTGCAGAGGCCCAAGCCGGCGGGCAGTGGCTTCTGCCTGGTCGGGGGGAGGCCCCAGGGAGCCCCTGTTGTCCATCTGGCCCGCTCTGGATTGGAGCCCCCCCACACCTCACGGCCCCCTCAGGACTGCAATCCAGCGGGACAGCGTCCTCCGTCTTAGCAGCCCCGGGGTGTGGAGGCCAGTGGATCTGGGTTCAGAGTAAAGGGGTTGCACCCTGACCCTGCAGTAAGAGGGGGTCTGGCTGTCGGCCACCTTTGTGGCCACTCCCAGCCTCCGTTTCCTCCCCTGTGAACGGGCAGCGAGGTGCTGCAGACGGCAGGCCCGGGGGCCCAATATACCGTCTGTGTCTGGCGGTCATTATCATCTACATCGGAAAGAAACAAGGCAGCCGCTGCTCCTCGGCGGCTGGGCCCCTGGCAGTGGGCAGGCCTCGGGGGCGAGTGATAGATGCACCAGGGACCTGGCTTCGAGGGAAGCCTGGCCCCTCTGGCTGCAGAGGACAGGGTTGCTGGTTCTCTGTGGTCCCGCCTCACATGCAGCCTCGGCTGAGCCTGTTGTCGGCCGACAGCTCTGGGTGCGGACAGGGCCCGTCAGGAGGTGACGTCATGCTCTCCGCTGTAACATAGTAGCCAGTTTCCCACAGGAAGCACCACTGTTTCCACCGTGTCCCTGTAGCTGGCTGTGAGATCACAGGAACGCGGACTGAGAAGTCCTTACTTCAGCAACATTGTAACAACAATGTGGCAACATTACACTCACTGCGGTTATCCCAACTCTGTCCCGGTTTGAGACAATTCACACACCGGTCGTCGTCACGGCATGCATGTCACCTGGAACCCTCTCTCGCTGACTGCCCCCACGGGCCTAACTCCTGCACCCACGATGGTGTTCACAGGGTGTGCATCCTGTTTGACCCGCAGGCAGGGATGGCCCCGTGAGCCTGGCACAGGGCCCAGGCCCCACAGCGTGTGCCCGTGGCGCTGTGGCCCACGGCGTGGCCTCGAGGGCCCCGTGCAGCCACACCAGCCTGTTCCGTGTGCCCTCGGAGACGCTGACTCCCCGGGGAACTGACGTGTGCGTCACTTGGTGCGTTTGCGTGTTGCCCAATTTCTTCCCACAAAAACGCGAGCGATATGAGGACGGCACCCCCTCAGGCAAGGGGAGCCTGAGTACCCCGCCTCCGAGGGCTTTTATCTTTCATCGCACTGTGAGTGTCAATTAAACCAAAATCTTAATTAAGTCAGTTACATTGAGGATTAATTTAAAACGATTCCAATCGTACCCTTGTCCCTCACCCTGGCTGTCCCGAAACCCTCGTACGGAAACCACCCAGCAATCTCGGTTTTAACTTCCCTCCGAGGTCTCCATTTGCTCCAGCGCTACCCCCCCGGAGGACGTGTCTCTCAGAGGGAAAGCATTCCTCCTCCCCCTCAACGTTTTTCCCTCGACTCCTGTCCCCCTCTTCCTCCTTCTCTTGAAGTCACATTAGCAGTCCACGGAAGGTCACAGCCACCTGCCTTTTCTGGGGACCGGAGGCGATACCAGTGCGTTCCAGTCGGCTGCATCTTTTCATGACAGTGGCACCGCACCTCGGCCGCGCTGCGGGCTGATTTATGGTCTGTTGGGACAGCTGCCGCTCTGAGACCGTGCCCTGGGCCCCGACACACTCTTTGGGAGTGGCCGCGTTTTGCACAAACCGGTCCCTCGGTAAATGCCGGCTCCTGGGCTCACTGTGACTCTTCTCTGCTCCTTGGGCGCAGGGCTGGCCCATCACCATGCGGCTCCCCAAGTTAAATCCTGACACCACACGGGGGCTCTGGGTTGTCACAGCCCATGGCCCCCAAACTAAACGCCCTGGTGATGGCCGATCTGCACACTCACACAGGCGTGCCTCAGCCACACTCCCGACACTGAGCCAGCAGTGCGAGGGCTGCCTGCCACCCACACGGGCTCAGGGGGCGCTGCTGGCCCCACCACCCAGCCAGGCCCAGGAGCAGAGCTGCGGGCATTTCCAATGCTGGGGCCGGGCGCCCACCTGCACTGCCTGCCACCCCTGTCCTCATGTGGCCTGAGGACACAGAGCCCACAGACCCCAGAGGGGCTCTGGCTTGGGCCGGGGTAGGGGCCACCGCCTGCCACCGAGAGTATGGTGGGGATCCTGCCCCGTCACCACACGCAGAGGAGTGCTCTGGGAGGGGGGCACTGGTCCCGATGGAAACAGAAACAGCAGAGGCTGGGCAACGCCGCTGTCCTCCGTGCCTGGGAGAAGCCCCCGTCCGCCCACCCCAGACCGAACCAGCGCTGAGAAGCCAGTGCCCATCTCAGGACGCACAGCAGCTCCGCACAGCAGCAGGGCGAGCCGCTCAGGAAACGGGGCGACGGGCTCGGGGGGCAGGGGCCGTGCCAGCCCACATGGATCACGGTGGCCCCACGCAGGGCCCTGGGACCCCCCACGGCCCGGGCGGTTCCCTCTGGCCGGGGTCCCACGCCCGCCGCTCCCAGGGCCCAGCCCCGGTGGGGAACACGGGAGGATCGAGCCTTTCCTCCAAGCCCGTGTCCACTCTGAGCCCCCTCCTGCAGGAATGCCCGCCCACGAGCCCCTGCACGGAGACTTTGGACAGCTCTCCTGCAGCATCGCGGGGGCCCCATCTCCGCAGAGCCCTGTGAGACCACCAGACACGGATGCGGTTTCCAAGGGCACCGGGCACACCCCCCATGAAAGTTATCTCGAAGAGGGGCAGCAGATGTAAACGCACCTCCCGGCTGGATCCCTGACCCGGGCGGGGGGCGGGGGCTTCATTTCAGCCATTTTCTCCACCGGGCTGCCCCCACTGGCACCTCCCGGGGTGCGGGGGTGAGAGGCAGTGGGGTTCTGCCTCTTTCAAAATCGCGCAGGCGTGCCCCCCACCCCTGCCTGCGTCTTCATCGTTCCAGGATGTCCACCGACCCTGCTGGGGACCTCGCTGGCTGCCCCCACAGAGAGAGTCTGCCTCTCTGGTCCCCTGGAAGCCTACGTACGGGGCGCCACCTTCTAAGCTGCCGAGGTCCCCTCGGCTCCTGTTCTGTTTCCGAGGGGATCTGTCTGATGGGAAGGAGCCCGGCCCTTGGAGCGTTTGAGGGAGAAATAGGATTAAGGGGAAAACCCAGGTCAGCTTCTTGAATGTCTCCTGGAGACGGAGAAAACAGAAAGCTGCCCAGCAGCCCTCAGCCCCTCCTGCTCCCGGCCCCCACGAGCATCACCCCGGGTCTACCAGCACCCTGAGGGAGGCCGCCCCGGGCTCTCTGCCGTGAGGAGGGCGGGGGCCGGGGCGGCCAGGCTGCACCCCACGTGAACCCCACCTCCCCTGCTTCCAGCCCGTGTCCTGGCCCCCAGCTCCACGACCACGGGCACCAGGAAGCTGCCGGAGAACAGGGTCCACTCACTCCTGTCTTCTCATGGCTCAGAGAGCACAGACTCAGCACCATTCCAAGTCCCCGACTCTATGCCACGTGTCGCTTAGAGGGGACACGCAAAAGCAGGCGGCTCGGGGTCACCACTGTTTTCTCAGAAAGTTGCCATAGCCTCCCCATCGCCACGGAAACCACCCCAGCTGGCAGCAACAGGCGAGCCTCCCGCCGTCCCCAAAGCGAGGGGCAGAGCCCAGGCCCTGGACCCCGCCGGGCCCCCAGGGCGCGGGGACAAAGAGCAGCACTCACGCTGGCTGGCTGTGGCCTCCCTCCGTCCTCTCCTCGGTGACAGCTGAGCGGCACGGAGGCGGCGGGTCTGCAATTGCCATCTAGGCAGACAGTGTCCGCAGCCCAGAGCCAATCAGCGCAGCCAGCGGTGCGTCTGCTTGCTTATCGGCAGCATCTCCCCGCTCCGCTTCCTGCCCCCGCCCCCCAGGACCTGAGGGCCAGGAAGGGCTGGGCGGCACCGAGGGGGCAGCACGGCCGCACGCAGGCACTGGGGGCAGGGGGCCACGGGAAGGGGGTCCTGGGCTCCCGGCTTACTGAGCGGGACCCAGACTGGGCTCGTCTCCCGGAGACTGGGAGCAGCTTCTGAGCAAGCCCAGCTCCCGGGCTCCGCTCCAGGGGTGAGGAAGGGCCAGCCGGGCACGGGAAGACAGGAGTGCCCGCTTTGTGACGGTGCCGGGCCACACGCCGTGCCACACGCCGGGCCTGCGTCCCTCTCCTCCCTCCGGGGGCTGCCGGGACCTCGGCCAGGAGGGATGGAAGCAGAGGCGCTGTCTGCCCTCCTTCCAGGTTGGAGAGGAGCAGAGGCAGGTGAGGGTCAAACCCAGGTCCATCCGACTCAGCCCTGCTCCTTCGCCCTGGAGGCCACCAGCATTCAGAACCCAGTGACCTGAAGTGCGGGCGGGCTTTCTCTGCCCTCCGCCCCCGTGAGCAGGCTGGTTGGGGCAGGAGGGCAGGGCACCTCCCCCTCCAAGGTGAGCACTGAGGGCTGTACAACTGGGATGGGGGCCTAGGGAGAGCGCCTCAGGCCAGGAGGGGCAGGCGGGGTCCTGTGCCCCCACCACACACACCCACATGCACACGCGAATACGCTCACGTACACGCTGTGGTCTCAGGGCCTGGGGTGGTCTGGGGCTGGGAGCTCCACCCAGCCCTGGTTTTTATCTAGCAGCCTCTCTCCCCGGGGGCTCCTCAGGGTGGAGACTGTGGGGGCTGAGCAGGCCGGGGGCTGTGGCCGTGGGGCGGGGCTGCTCCTGGGGGGGCACTGGTGACAAGGGGCATGTTGAGGGGGCAGGCTGGGCGTGGACCAAGGGGCAGCAACATGACCGGCCCCACGCGTGTGGGGACGGGGCCCAGCTCGGGCCGGGGAGCCGCCCAGCCAGGAGGAGGCTCCACCTCCGACCCTGGAGGTGAGCAGATGGCGGGGGGAGGCAGGCTGGGCCGCACCCCGCAGACTCGGCACGGCGCAGGGGGGCCACACACAGGCGGCCGGGACTGCGGTCAGCCGCCACGCTGAAGACACGACAGGACTCACGCCGGGACCGGGCGGCGGCGGGGCTGAGCCTGGCGGAAGATGCGCTGGACTTCCAGGAGGACACTTACAAAGCACGGCGGGCACCGCAGACCCCAGGCCACGAATATGGGTGCCGGCCGGCCGGCGGGCACACTCGCCATTGTAATCATTCCCGTTTTCCTCAAAGCAGTGAGCGGAGTCGAAACTGGGTCATCAAAACCCCAACACGCCCCTCAACTTTAAAGTGAACACAAATGGAAGAGTAGAAGTCTCCAGGAAGGACGATGTGGCAGGGGTCTTGCTCCACACTTATCAAGACAGAAGCAGCTGTAAAGATGTAATGTCTGTGTGTTTTTATTTTTAAGATTTTATTTATTTTTTGGGGGGTGAGGGAGAGAGGCATCAATGTGTGGTTGCCTCTTGCACACCCCCTACTGGGGATCTGGCCCACAACCCAGGCATGTGCCCTGCCTGGGAATCGAACCAGTGACCCTTTGGTTCCCAGGCTGGAGCTCAATCCACTGAGCCACACCAGCCAGGGCAAAATGTAATGTGTTTTCAGGATGTAATTTGTTTATTTTAGAGAGAGGGGAAGGGAGGGAGAAAGAGAAGGAGAGAAACATCCGTGGGAGAGAGGAACATCGATTGGTTGCCTTTCGTACACACTTCCGGGGGACTGATTCTGCAACCCAGGCACGTGCCCTGACCAGGAATCAAACCTGAGACCTTTCACTTTGTGGGATGATGTCCAACCAACCGAGCCACGCCAGTCGGGGAAAAATGTCATGTTTTTGATGCAAGGGTACACACTGGACCAATGGAGCAGCAGAGAGAGCCCAGAAAAAAAATTCCACCAAGAAAGGAAAACTAACACACATGGGACTGATAGGGGACTGAAGACTTGGACATTTTAGCTTAAGGAAAAAGTTGTAAGTCTAGCAAGTAACGTGTATGGTAAAGCTTTTGTTTCAGAGACTGCAGATAAGGCCTGTCCGGCTCCTGGGAAAACAGCTGACCGCCTGGGGCACTGAGAGAAGACTACCGCCTGGGGACACTCGGACTTTCTGTGCCCCGGGCAGACGACCACCCTCCTCTGGGAACAGCTCCCTGCCCAGAACAGGAATGCTGCAGCTTCCCTCACCTAATCCTCCCTGAGTTTCAAAGTCCTCACCGCCCCTTGTTTATCCACCCACCCCCACCTTATAAAAGGTCTGGCCAGGAAGGAAAGGGGAAGATGTTTTCTTAGGGTATGAACCCACCATCTTCTCAGATCGCCGGCCATCTGAATAGAGCACCCATAAAGATTCAATCGCTGTCATTGCTTATCGGGTTTGGTAGTGACAGGCAGCCTGAACGCCTGTGCCTTTTCCGGTTACAGAAGGACATCAGTAAATAAAGATGGACCAGTGAATGGCATGGGGACAGCTGGTTAGCACTTGGGGGGAAATGACATTGAACCTGTTCTCCCTCCTGGTAGGTCAAACCCTTAACCGAAAGGCTGATGTTTCAGGGCAACAGAGAGGTGTATGTCTGTGGCCTTGGGCGGGGGGAAGGTTTCCTACGTGATCACCTTCACCGGCGAGCCGTGAAAGACTGGCCAGGGCGACTGCATTGCTGGGAAGAATGCCTGTCCTTCCGGCTACATGAACTAGGATGACAACCTCCAAAGCAGGGGAAGCGACTTAAAATGCATACTGCTAGTTATGCATTACACATTGCTGCCTTTCGTATTATGCGATAATGCAGAAAGACCTTTTTAATTAGGAAAAGGCATCTCAATGGAAATACACGCATCGATCAGAAACAGAAACAAAAATGTCTCCTGAGTACGTGAGCAGAGATAAGGGAAGTATTAACGTTTATCCATCATCTCCCCCGTGCCAGATACTTTCCAGACGCCACGTAACTCAATCCTCACGCTCTGACGGGCCCCCATTTCACAGAGGAAGGGACAGAGACTCGGGGGGCCCAGCGCCCAGCCTGCTGCGGCGGAGAGGGGTAGAGAGGAGCAGAGTTCGGGCCTGTCGCCTGTGGGCCGTCGCCCCGGCCCCAGCCGGAGGTGCCTGTCAACCCTGTGATTTCCAGCCCCCAAGTGAATGAACCCTTAGGCAAAGGTTCTGCACTGTGAAGTGACAGACCAAGGTACAGGTGTTGCCAACAACACTCTGACTCAATAACAAAAGCAGAGACTTACCTGCTGGGACGTGGGGTTCCTCACGGCCCAGGACCTCCGGCTTTGGGGGGTGGGACGCAGGGAAGTGGCCAGGGTTCTCTGACCCACGAGTCTCCAAGGCTTTAGGCCTTCAGCCCCGTGTGCTGGTTAAACATTAATTTCTGGCCGAGATAGGCCCTCGTCCCCCGCCCCCGTGCCCCCAGTGAGCTGAGTGCCCGTCTGCACCGAGCAGCGTGTTGCAGAACGTCGCAGCCGCGTCCTTGGCCGTGGGGACCATTTCCGACTCCTACGCCCCCCGCTTTGTGGAGACCTGCGACTCTCTGTGACCCAGGCTGAGAGACCGTGAGGGACCCGCAGGGGGCGCTGTGCCGGCTCTGCAGTCTCAGCCCTGGGTGCACAGGGACCTACAGGGAGTTTGCAGACCCGCACACTCCCCGGCTCCTTTAAATCCTGCAGACGCCTAAGGGAAAGGGCGCCCAGGAGGGGCCGCGTGGCGGCGTGGTCGCCGAGAGCCACTCGCAGCCGAGACACTGGCCTCGGCGTCACCCATCCGAGGCTGCAGACGGGCCCCATCTCAGCACGAGCTTGCTACTCGTTATGGAAATTCACGCACAGCGTCTGCTCGCCCCCACTGGAAGTGGGGCTGGGCACAGATCTCCGCCCTTCAAGCGGTGGCGGTTTACTGCCCTTCCAGCCGGAGCGATGGAGATGCGACCCTTGGACTCCACGCCCCCAAGTGCCTGAGCTACAGGGCCACTAGCGGCTGCTTTCTGCAGAGACAGGGCGGCCGAGTCGCTCCGGCCCCCACCAACTATCGCTCGTGCCCAGTGTGGGGCCGGGGGAGTCTGGGCCATCCCGCCGGGGTCCCCGGTGGCCCCTACGGGGAGAAACCCCACAGTCAGGTCGGGACCAAAGCTGCCTGACCCTGCGGTAGACCACCTGCGACTCCTTGCAGTTCCTGGCCTCCGAATCCTCCCCGGTGTTGTCCCCTGCTGGTGCAAAGCGAAGCTGGGACAAGAGCTCAGATGTACGGAGGGTTTCCCTCAAGCACTCGGAATTCACCCCTCTCTCCAGGTCTGACGTTGACCTCAGAGGTCAAGTTCAGCCCAGATCAGCCCCGTGCCTGCCAGGGGCTGAGCTTGCACTGGGCTGTGACTGGCGAATGGTGGCTTAGGGCTGCCAGCCGGGCAAAGTCCCCGGAGGCACGGTTCAGAGGCGCCTCTGGGTGGGGAAGTGTGTGTCTCCCCCACCCCTGCTGTGGCTGGCTTCCTTTCACCTCAGCGACACTGTGACTCTTTCCACCAGTCGGGTTGCCTCATTTTGGCCACTGAAAACTGAGGTGGTTTCTGTGGCCCAGGCGTCCAGACCACGGGGACACACTTTCTCAACTACTCAGTTTATTCTTCTGTATCACACGGGTTTTCCTCAATGACCCCGGGCTTCTCCTTGAACAAGTGAGGTTTAAATGTTGGCGGGTGCGGGGCTCTGTCGAAATGAAGGCCCCCCTCATCCAGGCCTGTCAGGGAGCCAGCCGGGGCAAGGGGATGTGGAACCGCAGGGGCCGTAAGCGTGCAAACCGCTGTCTGGGGTGGGGGGTGCGGCTGAGGGCGGGGGACCAGCCTGCCACGGACAGACCAGGGCAGAGGGGCTAGCCTTGGGGAGGGTGATGGAGGCCCCCGCTGACGGGGGAGCTCCAGACACAGAGGACTCTCCTGAAAATAAGTGGCAGGAGGGCCAGGGAGCTGCCGGTGAGCTCCTGCTGGGGGGTGAGGCTGGCTAGTGAGCCCCGCCCCCCGTGGTCTGCCGGCCTGGGGCGCGGACAGAGGTGCGGCAGGCCCCCAGGCGATGTCCTCCAGAAGCAGAGACACAGGTCGGCCGGTCTCCGAACCTTTCTGCCACTTTCCTGTTCGACCAGAAAACCCACGTTCTTAGCATCGCACCTGCCTCGCTGGAGCAGGAAAAATGCCGCTGGACCCGTCTGATGTGTGTTTCTGTGAGTTTCTTGGGGCGTTCGCTCGTGCCCGGTGGGGACCTGCCCTCTGAGGCCCTCTGAGGCCCCCTGCGGCCCATGTCCCTGTGCTGGGGCTGTGGCGGGCCAGGCCCGCTGGGGTCGTCTGGCTCCAGCGCAGGGCCCACCTGGGCGGGGGGCGGGGCCGGGCGAGCTGTGTGTCCCCTGCAGCTCCTCCCCAACGCGTTTTCACCAGCGCAAAGCAGCGTGTCGTTAACATGCTACGCAGCTGCAAAGGCTCCTTTGAAAAACACGGTTATTGGTTTGGGAGAGAGAAGCATGGGTTGGCTGCCTCCTGCACACCCCCGACCGGGGACTGAGCCCACGGCCGAGGCATGTGCCCTGACTGGGCACCGAACCACCCGCCTTTTGGTGAGTGGGATGGCTGATGCTCTAGCCAGCGGAGCCACTGGCCAGGCCCATTTCAAAGTGATAGGGAACTCAAGACTTGGAAAATTTTAGCTTAAGGTAAAAAGTTATGTGTAGCAAGTAATGTGTGTGTTAAGCTTTTGTTTCAGAAACTACAGACAAGGCCCGTCCTGGCTCCCGGGAAAAGCAGCCGACCTCCTGGGGCACTGGCTAGAGATCACCGCCTGGGGACAAGTTGGAGGTTTCTGAGCCTTTTGTGTGACCCCCCCCCCCCTTGGGAACAGCTAACTGCCCAGAACAGGAATGCTGCAGCTCCGCTCACCTAATCCTAATCCCCCCTGAATGTCGAAGCCCTCACCGCACCTTGTGTGTCCTCCCCCGCCCCCTTATAAAAGATCTGGCCAGGAAAGAGAGGGAAGATGGTTTGTTAGGGTGTGAACCCGCCATCTTCTCGGATCGCCGGCCACCTGAATAAAGGGCCCATAAAAGATTCAGTCACTGTCCTTGCTTATTGGATTTGGTAGTGACAGGCAGCCCGAACGCCGGTGTCTTTTCTGGTTACAAAAGGTGTTAGCTGCTGACCACGGGAGAGTTCCACAGCACAGAAACAGACACGACAACCAATGGAAAATGAAGAACACTGTATTAATGTTTATTTCAAATTACAAGAAACAGATTATCAGTCCCTTATTGGTACAAAAATACCTGAAAGTTCACGATTAGGTTCATGAGCCAAGGAGCTATGTACAAAGAGGAGCAAAGCACATGGAATAAAGTTTTGTCTCTTAAGCAAACAATTTCTGCATTCCCCGCAAACACGTACACATCGACCCCTCTGCGGGCCGCGGCACCCGCGGCAACATCACACTCTACCGGGAACAAGTCCCGCCCTCAAAAGGTGAGCCGGTCGGCCAGGCTGTCGGGTGTGCAGAAGCAAGCAGACAAAACTTCTAGACTGAGGCACATATTTCTTCGAGGTGTAGCAAACAGAAAAGCATCCTGGAAGTCCAACCCTCAAACACAGCTCGCCCGGGAAAACGGCGCCTTCCTTCCCGACCCAGTCCAGGCTGTTGCGTGGAGTTGGAGTTGTCGTTCAGACAGAGTCACAGGCGGGGATAAAAAGTCAACAGGTTCCAAAACGACCCTGAGCTGTCCCGTTTACATTCATGTCATGTAAATACAAAAATAAAACCGCACGCCCTCAGGCCTGGCTGGCGGGGGACGCCCGCCTCCTCTGGGGACCGGCTGCTGCCGGGCGGCCCTCCCCGGCCCCGGGCAGGGCGAGGCACGCGCTGTGCCAAGCCTCCACTCGCTGACGATTCACTGCGGCCGGGGAGGTACAAAAGGCCAGGTCACACTAGCTACATACGCAACGGGGACAGGATTCGCTGTCCTTTGAATAAAATGCGTGCTCACAAACATGAAACATGGCCAATGCTAGGTGTCCGCTGGGCAGGACGTGAGGGCCCTCTCACCGGCGGGGCTGGCCTGTGCGGACGGTGGAAGAGCGCGCAGGCGTCTGTCGGTGGTGGTGGTGAGGTTTCTACCTCCGACCGGTGGAGAGAAGGATGTGTGTCCTGAAGGGTCAGTCCCTTCCATGAATTCGGGGCAGCTCGCCGATAGGGAGGGTGACTTGAGACTCGCCTAACGGTCAATGGCTTGAAAGGGGAAGTGGGTTCAGGGGAAGAACGCATAACTGAGTATCGGCTACACACGTTTGGCTGCGGCTGCTCCGTGGTACATCGAGCAGTCCGCAGAAAACCGCCGGGACGCAGCCCATGAAGTAAATAGGGGGCTGCTCCCAGCCGGGGCCGGACTCGGGGGTGCCCCCGCGGCCCGTCAGGTCTGTGTCTCTGGGGAGCCCTGCGGCGGGCGGGCGCGGGCTGGTGGTGGCACGAGCGAGGGGCGCGCTGGGCAGCCCCGGGCGCCGGTGATCGCTTTGGACAAGAAAATCACTTTTTGCCACAGCAGTCTGTGTGCTCGTCAGGGGCCAGAAGCGAAGGCGCAGCCGCTCGCGGGCCTCGGGGCGCGGCCCGGGCTGGAGGGCCCGTGGGGGCGGGCTCCCCGGGGAGCACATCCTGCTGACCAACTCCTCCGGGCCCATGGCCGCTGTGAGGCTCGAGCCGGCAGGGGGAGCCTCCTGCCGGCTCCCACGCTGGCCTCAGGGTGTCAGCAGGACGGGGTGGTCACACCCAGACCTCGAGTTCCAGGCTCCCTTTCAATATTTCCATTGTCACCGCCGTGGAAACTGGTGGCTCCTGCAGGACACCGAGCAGGCAGCGTTTTCTCGTTAGAGCCTTGAGCCCCCGAGGGAGAGCAGGCTCGGCGGGACTCATGTCACCGCAGGGGTCAGGCAGCGGCCATTCTAGAGCAGGCTGCAAGCACCCCGGGCGGGCGGGAGGGCGGGCGGGCGGGCAGGCGGCGGCTGGTGGACGAGGTCACCAGGCGCGTCTCAGGAAGGCTGCCTGTCCCCAGCCAGTGGCCTGGCCACTCTGCCCTGCTGGGCGAGGGCCAGCAAGCGTCCGAGGGAGTCAAGGCTTCTGAACTGTGGAAGACGTGACACCCAGACTCGGGGCGTGGACGCCGTGTCCGGAGGGGTGGCCGAGGCTGCGGCGGCCCGGCTGGTCCACAGAACAGGCCTGAGGTCGGCCGACCGCGGGCGACACCTTCTCCGTGAAAATGCACTGCAGGTGCCTGAGCAGGGCCAAGGTGTTGCGTATCTGGAAGCCGAGTCCACCCACGGTGACGTGAAGGAGGTGGGACGCCTCAGGCCCCTCTGGGGGCCATGCTCAGTCTCTGCTATTGGCCCGCTAGAAACTGCCTGCCCACCGCGTGCACTGCAAAGCCACGCCCCTGCCACAAAGGCTGAGAGGGACGTGGAGGACAGAGGAGTGCAAAAAGTGATCAATACAAAACAAGTAAACATCTCAGTTTTAATGTCAAGGTTATTCCAGGGCAAGTTCACTTCCAATCACTTCTGTGCGAGGCGCAGAGCCCGGCCGGGACGCGCGTCCCGGGGCGCCCTCGGGCGTGCGCTCGCTTTGTCCTGCCCCGATCTGGCCGCGAGAGCCGCGGCTACATAGCGCCATGAAGCCAAGAAACCAACCGACCGTGGCGGTCGGCGCCGCGGGGAGCAGCGGCGCCCCCACGGCACAGAACCCAAGTGCACTCTCAGCCATGCACAGCCCTCCCGCCCGCTCCGGGCTCCCCCCACCCCCCACCCCCCACTGCGGGCGCCAGCTCGGTGGCCTCGCAGTCACAAGGCCACGCGGATGCAGTGGTGCTTCAGCTTGCAGGGCAGCACGCCCTTGTTGAGCTGGTAGAAGTCGACCAGCTGGATCAGGTCGGAGAACTTGGTGTTCCCGTCGTCCAGGCTGAAGAAGACCTGCCCGTCATCCTCGCACTGTGGAGACACAAGGACGCCCGCCGGTTGGGCCCGCGGCTCTGCCGGCGGGACCTGCCCAGACGCCAGGCGGGTGGTGGGGGGGGCGGTATGGGGCCTGGGTGCTGCTCAGCCCCGGGGGGCAGGGCGCCCCGACCCTGAGGCGGCCCGGGGCAGCACTCAGAGCTCTGCACTGGCCCGGGAGCAGGGTGGGGCTGGCCAGTTGGCCTGGGGTGTTCGCAGGCCGCCCCGGAGCCCCGACACTCACTGCGCCCCACTGGGGAGCAGCGGTCGGACCCCTGATGCGGGTGGGGGTGGCCACCCTTCGGGCGTCTCTGGCCTGTGCTGGGGGAAGACCGCTGGCTTGGGGCCGCACATTAAGTTCACAAACACTGGTGAAAACTGATGAGCAAAGAAAGGTTTTAAGGAAACTCAGGATTTCCCGTTGGGCCGAGGGTTGGGCACCCCTGCAGCATCAGTGAGGTCTTGTAGGACCAGCACCTCTCCCAGGGCTGGGGCGCCTGGCGCTGTTTTTGCTGAGGGGGACACCTCGCAGTGCCTCCCAGAAAGAGCTGTGCAGCCGGCCTTCAGAGACTGCAGTGCGCAGGGGCGGGCACAGCTGCAAATTCACGTGTGGCTTTTGACTCCCGAACCACTGGTTAATGAACACATCATTGTGTATGCTATGTATGTATTATATATCGTTTCCTTACATTAATCTAAAGAGGAGAAAATGTTACTATGAAAATCTTTTTTGTTGTTTTCTACAATTTTAATTTTTTTTTTAATTTTATTTATTTTTTTTTAGAGGGGGAAGGGAGGGAGAGAGAGAAATATCAATGTGTGGCTGCCTTTCTAGTGCCCCCTACTGGGGACCTGGCCCACAACCCAGGCCTGTGCCCGGACTGGGAATCGCACTGGGGACTGTTCGGTTCGCAGGCCCACGGTCAGTCCACTGAGCCACACCAGCCAGGGCTGCTGTACAGAATCCACCCGTAAGTGGACCCGTAAGTTCAAACCCGTGTCGGTCAAGGGTCAGCTGTGTTATTGACACTAATTTTAATGCAACCCGTCGGAAGTTCAAGGACTGCACCACCATGTGGGCCGTCAGGCCAACCTGCACGGGTCCCAGGGAGTCAGTGAGCTTCACCCGCTGCCCATGAGTAAGCCCAGAGCCACGTCCGCACTCCAGAAATGCCGCTGGGCCACAGGCAGCCCCGCAGCCCGTCTCTGAGCCTGGGGCTGCAACCTCGTGTCCCCGCTCACCGTCCCCCGGCACTGCTAGGACACGGGACGGGGGGGGGGGGGCGGGTGGCTCGGGGAGTGGCGCTGCGCACTCCGCCCGCCGTGAAGCACGCCCTCACTTCACTTCACAGGGCAGGCTGGGGGCACGGCCCCGGTGCCTCCAGGGCGGCGCGGGGAAACGGAAAGGGCTGTGGGCGGAGGCTCCCTCTCAGACCGCAACTCCTGGGCTTCACACACACCGCGTGGGGTCTGGGGAGGACCGGGCTCACACCCAGCGCTGTGCCGTCCTCCTGGGAGGAGTGGGGGGCAGCAGCGGCACGGGGCAGCCCGCCAGCTCAGCACGGCACCACGGCCGCGCCCTCCTCCGCCTCCCGCCCCTGCAGGACTCTTGGGACCACTGGGCTGAGGTCCTGGGATCACACCAGCTTGGACACCAGCAGGTTCGAGTGTGGAAACCCTGCACTCCGGGCTGGCCAGCCTCCTTGGAGCTTGGCTGGCCAGCGGACAGAGGGAAGGGTCTTGCCGGCCCCTTCGGGCAGAGTGCTGCCTGGCTGGGCTCCGCAGCATGGTCCGTGACCGTCCGCACACTGGGGCTGAGTGTGGGACATTTGCTGTTCTTCCGCACGCCTCACCCCCGGCTGGACCAGGAGCTCTGGGAGGCGTGACGATGGTCACCCCGGCCCCCGAGGCGTGGCCGAGTCTGAGCTGCGGCGTGGCGCAGACAGGGCCACGTCACGTCGGACGCGGCTGCCGACGCCACGTGGGCCAGCGGTCACTGACACTCACTGATGGTGTTTCCGAGACTGCTTGGAGCTCGGCCCTGGGCTCCCACCCCAGGGCCGAGTGGCCGGAGCCAGGCAGCTCCTGTGCGGGTCCCGGACCCTGAGTGCCCCCCACTGTCCCGCGTCACCCTGGAACACACCCGCACAAGGCAGGCAGCCTCGGGCTCACGTGGCCGCAGCAGAACACGCCAGGGGCCGCCTGCCTGTGCTGCCGCCCCGGCGCCCGTCCCAGGCCTGCCCGGGCTCTGCCGCCCGCGCCTGCTCAGAGAGACTGCTGAGCACGGCTCGTCTCTGCGCTTGGCCCTGCCTGATCGTTGGCGGTCTGCAGTCTGCTTCGTTTACAACCCGAATCTTAGCTGAGAATAAAACCAGCCATCACCCCAGTAAGTTGAATAAAAACGCCACAGAACCAGGAAGTGAGACACAGCAGGATGAGTGGGGCAGCGCCGGTACTTACAGGCAGGATCTGGAAGTTTTTGATCTTCTGGTGGTGGCACAAGGTGAGGACGAACGCCTTCGGGTTGCTCTGGCTGTCACGGAGCAGGAACAGCCTGGGGAGCGGGCGACAGCCGGCTGTTACCTTCAGGGTCCAGACCGCCACGCGCGCGCACACCCCCCCGCTCCAGCGAGCGTGATGGACTTCTGGCCACGATGCTTCGGAGGCCTCAGCAGCTGAGGGGCCTCCGGCCGTGGCGGCGCCCCCCGGAGCCAGACCGTGGCTTCAGAGCGTGGCTCCTGCCGTCCCTCCCCCACAGAGGAACCAGGGCTCCCTGGGGCCCCCGTGAGCTCCACACTCAGGAGGGAGCACGAGCGAGGAGATGTTCGAAGGTGAGGGCCCAGGGCGGCCTGGCCAGAGCTGGGCCCAGAGCAGACAGCAGAGGGCGGAGCACGAGCCGCAGAACAGAGTGGGGACCCGCGGGCGCACACCGGGGTCACGGGTCGGCGGGAGGGCGGTGCAGCTCCTCTCTCGAGCAGAAGGCCAGGCTGCAAACCAGCCTCAGCGACTGCACAGGCGTTGCCAACCGAGGCAGCGGCCTTCCGTGCTGGCGAACACCGGCTGGACCAGCAGGACGGCAGAAGGTTCCCCACCTCAGAGCACCGGCCCCTCACACGCGTGACTCCGAGGGGAAAGCGGCGGTCTCCAGGAGAGCGCCGCACGGACACGGCCCTCCCCACGCGTCCGGGCCTCGAGGCCGACTCAGCAGCTCTCTGCCCGCAGCGGAGGCACCCGAGCCAGCCCTGAGCCCGCAGGCCTGCCCGAGCCGAGGCCCGTTCTCGAATAGCGGGCTTCAACCCCCCCGGCCACGTCCAGGGCAGTCAGAGGGTGCCCGAGGAGACGCACCGCCTGGGAGAGGGCTCAGGGCAGGGCGCACACGGCGGAGGGCCGAGCGGCACGTGCTCGGTGGCGGGTGACCCCTGCAGGGCCACAGGGGCGTGAGTGCACACGCGCACACGTGCGCACGGCCCCGTGCGGGGACGGCCTGCGTGCCGGGGCCCGCAGCACCCCTTCCTCCTGCAGGAGCGCCCGGGGGCCACCACCACATCGCCCCGTGCCCCCGCTGTCCTCGGCCTCGTCCCCTCTCTGCCGTCCCCGTCTCTAAGCCCTTCCCTCCCTCAGCTCTGCAGGAACCAGCAAAGGTCAGGAACCCAGGACTGAGCTGGCCTGA
The DNA here is from genome assembly GCA_028533065.1 of Trachops cirrhosus. Classification (NCBI taxonomy): domain Eukaryota; kingdom Metazoa; phylum Chordata; class Mammalia; order Chiroptera; family Phyllostomidae; genus Trachops; species Trachops cirrhosus. Next base: position 1,376,292 of record CM052549.1, read on the forward strand.
CTCCCAGCACTCCCTCCCCAAACACAGAGGTCTCTCCTAAGACAGTGGAGTCACCGCGATGTCACCCGAGGAGCTGTTCTGTCTCTGTGGTTTGGCCAGGGTGCCAGTGGTGGGACGGCAGGACTGAGAGTTGTGACCCTGGTGACAAGAAGGCCTGGGGAGGACACAGAGCTGGGCCTCCGCCCTCCGCCACCACGCCTAGACGGTGGAACACCCGCCCCCACGACACTAAGCTGGGGACCATTCACTCACAGACGGGACTCACAAAGCAAGGAGAGGGGCAGGCACACGCTCCAGGGGGGCTGAGGGGGCCGCCCCCCCCCCAGAGAGACAGCGAAGTGGCTGCCAGGCCTGAGCCCGGGATCCCTGAGGAAGTGCCTTGCAGACACACGCATCCCCATTGGCTGAGAGGCCGCCGCTCCTCAGGGACGCAGGGGCCCCACTCATGGCCTGGGGCCTGGGGCCGAGGGCCTCTGCGGCCACAGCGCAGGGTCACGGCTCCCGGGACCCTCGCTTCTCTGCAGTTCGATGCGGCCCGGCAAGTAGACCCCTCACCTCCTCAGGGACAACTGGGTAAGCAGTGTCAGCTCGGGAACCAAGACTCTGGGCTCAGTCCTGATACAGTGCAGGGCTGCCAAGGGGCGTGGGTGTGCGCTGGGTGCCCTGGGGACACACGCCGTGTCCGTGAAAGGGGCAGCTCTGCGGCTGGGCAGCTCTCTCCCTGCAGGCCAGCAGCCACGGGAGACACCCTGGTTACTGGTCAGGGAGAGTCATCTCCAGTGCTTTGGCAAGGACTCCTCTGTGACAAAGGTGACATTGCAAATAAGCAGCTTTGGACTAGCTGTGTAGCCACCGAAAAAAGAAAATAAAATAGATCCATTCTTTACATGGTCCTGTGGGGTCAATCAGTTCTCAATGTATCTAGGACCTGAACAAACAGAGATGAACAAAAAAAAAGGGAAGAAAGAGAGAGAAAGAAAGAGGGAGAGGGAGGAGGAATGGGAGGGAGAGAGGGAAGAAGGGAAGGAGGGAGGGGGAAGGGACAAAGGGAGGGAGGGAGGGAGGGGAGCGGGAAGGGAGGGAGGGAGAAAGGGGGGAAGGAGGGAGGGGAGGGAGGGAGGAGGGAAGGGAGGGAGGGAGGAAGGAAGGAGAGAAGGGGAAGTAGGGAGAGAGGAAGGAAGGGAAGGAGGGAAGGAGAGAAGGGGAGGGAGGGAGGAGGGAAGGGAGGGAGGGAGGAAAGAAGGGAAGGAGGGAAGGGGAAAGGGAGGGAAGGGGCAGGGAAGAAAAAAGACACAGTAGAAAAGTTCTAGAAAACAGCCCGAAGGAGCCCCTGTGTGACTTAGAAGTGGGGGAAACCCAACTGCACAGCAAGGCAGTCAAAAGTCTGGAAGGACAGGGGGCAGAAACGACCCAGGGGGCTACGTGAGAACATCTGTGTAACTGGAAGCGACAAGAACCACCCCCCGCACTCAGAAACACAAGCCAAGCTGAAAAGAGAGGACTGCTTCCCTGGGAGCTGGTGGAGGCCGAGGGTCAAGTGCGGCTCTCGGGCTTTCTGGGAGTCCCGGGGAGGCGCCCGCCCCTCGGGGGAAGCCCGGCCGTGCTGCACAGTGAGACCCCAGCCCCCCGCCTTCCGCTCCCCACCCCCTCTCCCAGGCCCCAGCAGAGGCAGGACCGACAGAGCCCGGGGGCGGCACGCGGCCGCCCCTGCCCCGAGCAGGGGAGCAGGGGCTGCAGGCCGGGCAGCGCTCTGGGTCCCCGGTGAGCCAGGGGCAGAGCAGGAAAGCGCCCGCGCTCGCCTGCGTTTGTAACGAGAAACAGCAGAAGGGTAAACCGCTGCTGGAGAAGCAGCTCCCTTCTGTGGGCTGGGGTCCAGGACGCGGCCGACGGAGAACACGCCCTGTTTCCTAACTGGGGAACAGTTTCCAAAAATCTAAAAAGCAGCCTCAAACTGAAGGGAAAAAACCTCAGATCCACTTAAGAAAATCAGCGAGGAGCTGAAACAAAGGAGGCTGGCTACGTTCCAGTTTGGCAGAGCCGCCGAGGGCGACTCGCAGCGTGGCAGTTTCAGGTCCCTCGCGGAGGGAAAGGACACAGAGAGAGGGGGCGTCAGGGGTCCCCCCGAGGTCGCGAGTCAGACAGGAGACAGCCCCTCAGCACGAGGCAGGGGAGCCCGGGATGCGAGTTGACGACCTCAGTGAGATTCCCAGACTAGGGGGAGGGAGGCAGAGGGGCTCGGGAGAAGCCCCCGCCCGCGGTCTTCCGTCTGGACCCCCACTAGCTTTGCAGCCTAGAAGAGCGCATGCTCCGGCTCTGCCCACAGGGCAGACCCCCGGCCGCGGTCCCCAGGCCCCTTCCGCGGGGGGAGAAGGGGCAGAAACGTGGCATGTGGGCCTGAGGGGCCCGGTCGCTGCTGCAGCCCAACAGCAGCGCTGGGTCCACAGAACTCGGGACCGACCAGAACGACGTCTTGGCGCCAGAAAGATGGCACTTTCGGCACCAAGAAGAATACACTCTGTTTGAAGTCAATCAAACACACAAGGATCCAAGCTCGCAGAGAGTCACAAACCAGTAAAGCTCTCGTTTGTCGCTCCCGAGGACAGCAGAGCACCAAGCTGGAGTTCTGAGAACTGACAGGTAAGTACTTAGCTCCGTTGTCTCAGGAAACCAAACACACGAGGGCGATGGTTTCAGCCAAGAAACGAAGGCGCACAGAGTCAGAACTCAACGGCTCTGTGCCCGAGGAGACAGGCGCAGACAGGTGGGAACCACCGGCTGCCGAGAAGGCGCGGTGAGTGGGGGGGGCGCCTGTGGGGGGGGGCCAGGTCCATGCTGCCCAGGAAGAGGGCCACCAGGCTGCCTCCGCGGGCAGGGGTGCACTGCTCTGTGCCCCCATGGCCTCCCCCCAGGGCCAAGCCAGGGTCCGGCCCTCGCAGGATTCGAGCCAGACGGGGGAGCAGAGCACAGTCGGTCCCTGGTGACTGCACAGCTGCTCCAGCAGGAGAGAGACGGGAGAAAAGGCAGAGAGGACAGACGTCCCCACACACGAAGACTGAACCCACGTGGGGACCAGGGCGGCTGGTGGGCCTGACCTACACCAGCTACGTTTAAAGACCCTTTTTCCGAGTGTCGGGGCGAGGGGAGCCAGAGCCTGATGCTGGGCGACAGGAAGGTGCACGTGCGACCTCGTGACCCGTGATGGTGACACTCGGCAGTGCTGGGAGAAAACGGTCTGGGAGTCCCAGAGCTGCGCACTGAGACACTTCACTGCTAAAAAATTGGAGTGTCTGGGGCTTCCTTTAAAATTTTCCAGAAGGAAGGAAGGAAGGAAGCAGGGGAAGAAGAGGAGAAGAAACAGCACCATGGGAAGGGGAACAGGCGCAGTGAGGCCAGCCAGTTGTCGGAGCTGGGGACAGCGAATGGGGTGCTCGCCCCACGGGCCACAGGGCTGCACCCCCCAGGGGTGCCGAGTGCAGCCGGGCTCTGATGGGGGCTGGGCGGGGCGTCGCCCCGAGAAGGGGCGGCACACTGGCCGCCCTCCGGGGCCACCAGGCAGGCGAGTGGAGCCCCCCGGCGCCTGCGAGATGGCGCCAGCCAGCAGAGCCACTCGCCCGCCTCCGTCGCGTTTCGGGCCGTCTGCTCTCTGCAGACGCTGCCTGACATGACGCGTTCCTCAGAAGGTGCGGGCAAAATTCTTTTTCGTGTTTGCCTGTGGCCTGATTAATCACCACTAAGCTGCCTGTGTTCCGCGTCTCAGCAAAAGGCAGCAGAGCACGGACAGGAACGGGCCGAGCCCTCTCCTGACACGCACGCACACCTCTGAGCACGCGTGCTGCTCTGTGCAAGGAGGACGAGCGTGGGCCCCCGTCCGGGGCGCTCCGAGGGGTACAGCGCTGCTTACCCATCCACCAGCCCCTGCTGCTTGATGATCCGATGGGACTCCTCCCGGGTGATCCTGCCGTGGAACCAGTGCTGGGTGCGGTGGATCACTGTGGGGGGGTGAGGGCGGTGGGTCCCGGCCCCTCGCAGGGGCTGCCCCACAGCAAGCTGACCCCCTCCCGCGCCACACTTTCCAGTGTGCTCTGCTGGGGGCGGGGGGGGGGTGCCGTTTCATTTTCTTGACATACAGAGAAATCGGGCTGGTGTACCTGCACTGAGGTTGGAAGGGTGGAGGGGACTCTGGCTACCCAGAGCATTCATCCGGGTGCTTCGCTTCTGCAAAATCAACACCCGTGTCAGTGGAATGCCAGCAGACAGACACCACCCACAGGCTCACACCCCTGGGGGACACCCGAGTGCCTCGGCAGCCGGGATTCCGGCCCGTCAGTGCCCACGTAGCCCCAGCTGCCCACGGAGAACAAAGAGCTCTCGGGGCGTGGCTGTTACTGACAACCAGAAGTGCCCTGCGTGGTGCGCACGCTGCTCCTGCCTACAGGGCACCGTGGAGCGGGGCTCTGGGCTCCCACACGGGGCAGTGGGGGGCCGGACTCACCTCGGCAGCCACGGAGGCCCCCCCCACCGCCCACCCGCCGGCCAGAGGGCTGGCGCTCAGGACACAGAGCTGGGGGACGCCTCCTTCCCCGCCCCCCCCCAGGCGAAGTTCAGGGAGCACTGCCGAGCCGAGCGGGGGGGCTCGTGCTCTGGGTGTTGTCGGTAAGTGTCAGAGCCACTTGGGCGCCGGTGACGTCGTTCCACCTGGAGAGCAGGACCTCGAGCCTCAGAGGAAGGACTGTTCCAGGTCACGGAGCTAGTCAGTGGCGAAGCCACGAGGCCCCGTGGTCCGTAGCGGGGACAGGCCCGTGCCGGGGCCAGGACGCTCGGTCCGGGAGCCCAGGGGACGGGAGGCAGCGCAGTGGCCGGGCACCGGGAGCCACCGCTCCCCGCCTCCCCCTCCCCGACCCTCACCCCTTGCCTGCACCCACACAGTCACCGTCCTGGAGCGCAGCAGCGGCACCCACCCCGCGCGACCTCACCCTCCAGGCGTGCCCCTCCTCCAGGGCTGCGCTCTGGGCTTCGGCAGGGTTGTCGATCACTCTTCCCGTTTGCCCAGAGAAATCCATTGCCACCAGGGAGTTCTCCGAAGCGCTGCGCTGTGAAGGAAGCCGCAGTCCGAGAGTCAGGGGCGGGCGGCCCCAGGCGGCGAGGGCGGCGGCGCCGCCTGCCCCGACTCTCTGGGGTTCGGGAGGGAAGTCTGACAAAAGGGCCCTTGAGCTAAAAATAGCTCCGGCTCCTTTTGAGGGGAGTGAGGGACGAACTCCCAGGTTGAGGGTGAGGCCGCTGGGGCCGCAGGACGGCCCCGACCGGCACTCACGGGCCTCAGGGGGCTGCAAGGCCCAGGGCCCCCTCCGTCCGCACGGCGGCCGTCCCTTCCGCGGGCACGGGCGCGCAGAGCGCGGCGGTCCCGCAGACGGGCACCGGGGCTCTTTGAGCTCGCCTCGGGAAGCGCGGCTGAGCCCCCGGAGGCTCTCGGCGCCCTCCGCTCTCACCAGGAGGCCCCGCCTGTCATGGCGCCCGAGGGCTGGGGGCCAGAGGGAAGGCGGAGGCAGGGAGCGGCTCCTCGGAGGAGCCTCGCTGCTGCCTCCCGTCCGAACCCTGAAGAGAGCGTCTACCTACACGGCCTGGGGTTGCGGGGCCCGGCACAGGGGTGGCTGAGGAGCTGTCCCCAGCGGTCCCTCTGCTGCGAGGACTGAGCTGGCCTCCTGGCCTGGGGCGCTGTGGGTCGGAATGGCGTCTCCGGAATGCACACGCTCGCTCTGAGCTCCCCACTGGGCGGGCGGGCGGTGGGCGGGCGCCAGTGCTGACGCAGCGGCTGGCTGGGCCCCTGGCTGGGGGCGGTGGCGGCTCACTTACCACGGGCGTGGAGAAGGGGGACAGCGAGGCCTTCCTCTGCTGGGGGACCCGGTAGCTCTGGTAGAGGAGCATCCCATACTGAAGGGGAGCCAGAGTCAGTGGCTGGCGCCGGGGAGCCCGAGCCCCGCGGAGCCAGCCACCCTTCCCTGTTCCATTTCGTCTCTTCCTTTTTCCAAAACGGATTATGCACACACAGACCCCAAAAATCACACAAATGTGCAAAGCTCGAAAGGCTTCCCAGCCACGGCTGCCCCTTGGCAGGGCCCCTCCGCCCTCCCCACACGCGGGACAGAAAGACGCAGGCAGTGCGCTCTCTCCACACCGCTCCACACTCGGCCCTCGGGTCGCTGCTCCGCCCGCGTCCCCACAAGGGGCCCCGGCTGACTGGTCCTGGGCCCCACCGACGGCACTCGGCCTCCGGGCCGGCTTGTCGGGGCGCAGCCATGACGGCGACGTGGCACAGCCCGCCCCGGCACTGACCGTCCTCTCCCGTCCCCAGAGAGTGCGGTCCTACTGTCAGTCCCTTTCTGTTCTGGCAGCCGCAGAAACAGCACAGGATGAGGTTCTGGGGCAGAGAGGCACCGGGCGCCCACACCCAAAGGCCGTGGGGCGTGCGCCCCGAGGGGCATCAAGTCAGCCCCCGCCCGCCCGCTCCTCTCGGGGAGTCCACCTGCAGTCCCGGACCAGCTGAGCGTCGGGAGGGCTGCAGGTTCTCGTGAGGGAGCTCCCAGGCTCTGTGCCGGCCCGGTGACTGAGCAAACTGGGGCCAGTTCCTCTTGATCGACTACCGTGCGGCTGGCGTGGACTTTGTAAACGTGGGCGACTGCAGACGTGCAGGGCGCAGGGCGGCGTTCGTGGGGCCTGGGCTCCGCCACCACGTGCCTGCCGCGGAGGTGTGAGGGCTCGCGCGCGACCGCTGTCCAGGGCGCGGCCCCACAGGGACCCCGCCATCAGCCCCCTGGAGCTCCTGCTGCGGTCGCTGCGTGCAGCTCCTCCAGTGCCCTTGGGGGAGCCGGGAGGCTGATGCGCAGTCACCGCGGGATGAGCCCTCCTGCACACGCTCTGCGGCCCGTACCCCGGGCCTCGGTCCCTACTCCTAGCCCTCTAAGCCGGGCCTTGTCCTCGGGGCATCTCCCCGCCCCGCGCCCTGGGGCGCAATGGCCCCGTCCAGAGGCAGCTGTGGCCGGCTCACCTGGTGGGGGTGCTGGGGCACCGCACGGGAGAGACCAGGGACGGGGCCCACGTGGACCCCCGGTGTCAACAGAGGCCAGGTCGGCAACGGGCTCCGACCTTCCCCCACGAAGACTCTGCGAGAAGCTGCCAGCCCCCTCAGAGGTGGGGACGCCCGACCACCCCCCGGCGGGACGCCCGGCCCGCTACCTTGAGCAGCCGGAAGGCGGTCATCCAGCAGGTGCGGCTCTGCTCGTCCTCCGCACACAGCAGCCGCAGCTCCTTAGGCTCGTGCAGCACTTTGTTTGGCTGGAGGGTGAAGGGAGTGAGTGCCCGTCCCGGGCAGGGGGACCGCCCGGCTGGGCCCCCCAACGGGCCCGTGCTAACCACCGTGCTCGCCGCTGGGCCTCGAGCTCCTCACGGACAACACAGCACGACAGACAGGAAACACGTTTACTCGAGTGAATGAATCCAGTGTGAAACCATGTCACTGGTTTGGTTTTTTCCTTTAAAGCCACAACCAAGGGAGGGTCTACTGTTTGAACCCCGAGTCCCAGGGGATGCTCCTCGCGGACGGAGCGCAGGGCAGGGGCTGACAGGGTGGCCCGGGCGGGGGCACAGTACCTTTATGCAGAAGCCGAAGTCCGTGGGGGCGCTGTACTGCTTCCGGCCCGCGATCAGGGAGAAGACGCTGCAGTCCTCCAGGTCGGCCAGCAGCTGCAGGTGCCTGGGCTCCTGTGGAAGGCCGCAGGTTCACTGGGGAGAACTCGCCACACAGTGGGGCCGAGGCCCCTCGTCCCCCCCGACAGAGGATGGGCTGCACGGGCGTCTCCTTCGGCCAGTCTGCCGCCCAGCCCGCCGCCACATGTCAGAGAGTGCCAAGTTGAACCAAAGGCACCCTGCCCCCAGCAGAGCCCTCCCGACTCTAGGACCCAAGACTGTGGCCATATTTCACACTCTGTCAAGTCGGAGCCCCACAACCAGAGAGTCAGAGGGCCGAGGGGACGAAATCTGAACCTGAACCTCAAGGTTAACAGCACAGGCGCAGAAGCAGGCGCCACCCCACTTCCCTGCGTGGCGTGGCAGACTCCCGCTGTGCCTGCTATGTTCCTGACAGCACTCCCATCCTCCCCCACCCAGTCCACTCTCCAACCCTGCTCTGTCCCCTGCTCCTGGACACAAAGGTCCCTGGCTCCGGCGTCTATGAGGCCAGTGAGTGAACCACAAACCAGAGCTGGGAGGTGGGGAAGTGACCCATTGCACCGTGTCGGACAGAAGAGGACCCCTCTGCAGAGGAGGGACACTCAGCCCCTGTATCTGGGGCTCCCTGGACCTCCCTCTTTCTGTAGGCCAGAGCAGAAACCTCAGCTCTTGGGGGAAACGCATGGCCAAGGTCATCCAGGCACGGCTGCCATGGTTGGTGGCCACGGACAGGGTGAGAAGGGTAGTGGAGACCCCAGCAGGGGACGCCAGCAAGCCCAGCTCTCTTCCCCTCTTCCCACTGGGGGTACGCGCAAACGGCCTCTTGGTCCTCAAGACATCTCCCTTGGTGCAGAGCAGGTGGCCTCAGGACAGAGACAATCTGTGACCCTTAGGGCTGGCTGCTGCAGCCCCACGGGGAGGAGGGATGCAGCCTGGAGGGTCCTAGGTCTGTGTGAGCGCCTGGCGTCGGAGAGAGACCAGCAGACAGGGGACATGGAGTCCCGCCTTCTTGCAGGGCTCAGGAGTTTGGCAGGCCGGGAGCATCTGCATCGAACCCCCACCCGCACGGCACGCCCCCGGCAAGGTGGCCGAGGCGAGGTCGGCGCTCACCTTCGAGGACCCCTTGGTGGAGCAGTAGAGGCCAGACCGCCGCAGACAGAGGTACAGCTTCTTCCAGGACTTCCTGCCCATCTCCTTCACGTGCAGATAGCCCTGGATCTCAGGGCAGCTGCTGGAGTTGAGGAAATTCTGTGGGGAGCAGACGAGGAGAGTCAGACACGCGGACACACAGTCATCGAGGCAGGCGAGTCCTCAGCATCGCCGACGTGGTCACGTTTTCTGAATCACCAAGACACTTTCTTTGGCCAAGCTGAGAACTTCCAAATGATGTGCTTCTCTTCAGAAGTCTTAGGAGTCCACCTGAACTTGAGCAGACAGGACGAGCTGGCACCTGATGGAGCTCTGCACCTCTGCGGAGAGCGCAGAGGGCACTGCCCCTTGTGAGACGGCCGGGGGCAGGTCCCACCTTCCCTTCCAGTCTCCCCTGGAACTCCCTGTTCCGTCAGCAGGGCCTGGCTAAGAGGACCAGCGGAGCCTGCGGTCACTCTCGAGAACCTGGGTCTGCTTGTCCGCACGTGGCCTCTCCTAGTGGCAGCCCAGAGTCCCCGTGAGCTCCTCCCCCAGGCAGCCCGCTTCCTCCAGGGCAGAGAGGCTGGGAGGTGACCTGCTTGAGAGGGGACATGCTCCTCCCACAGGTGAGGCGGACCACCTGGGCCAGACCTCCCGGAGCCTTGGCGATGGTGGCACACCCTCATGACCACACAAGGACCTCAGGTCAGACAGTGAGCCCAGACGCTGGCCCTGTCGCCATCACTGCGATTGGGCCACGACAGCCGTGAGTCCACAGGTCCTGCTGCACGCGGGGGGGGGGGGGG
>CM052549.1:1386047-1524532 GCA_028533065.1 Trachops cirrhosus
TCAGCACGCTGTATACACACACACATTTACAAGGGAAGACCCCCAAGTCCGTAATCATCTTCTAGAGGACGGGCGTCCTGCAGTACAGGCTTTCCCCACTAGGGGGGTGCTCCAGGAACCCATCTGTAGCAGGGTACCAGCTGGCGTTGTTGTGAGAGGCCGCATTTGGTTTCAGTGCATTTTTTTTTTTACCTCTTCCAATGAGTTTGCCCATTGCATGATGGGTAATTTACGAGCGCACCTGCCCACTCCACACTGAGTGTTCAGCAGCTTTTGACCAAAAATGGCATGATCCCTGTGCCCCACCTTCCCTATTCACCCAATCTTGCCCCAAACGACATTTTTTTGTTTCTCCCACGGAAAAAGTCCTCACAGGGAAACGTTCGAACGTTTTGTCAACGTGGAAGAGGTGAAACAAAAAAACGGCAGGAGCACTAAAAGACATCAAAATCGACGCGTTCAAACAGTGTTCTGAGCAGCGGAAAAACGTCTCAGTAGGTGCGTCGCGTCCAATGGCGAGCACTTGGAGGGGGACTGAAGGCTAAACAGGAAGGATCGGCACAGAAGCTTAGTAAACGTTCTGCTCTTTGGGTCCCCTTGTGCAGAGGGGCTGCAGCACGTCCCCTCGTCCATTCCTGCCCCCACCCCCGGCTCATCATGCGTCAGCGGCGAGCGCGCCGCGGCCTCTCACGCCCCCCCAGCCACGGGGCTGCAGGCACAGGCCTCCCAAAGCAGAGGGGCGGGCGGTGAAGACAAGGGTCCCTATCGGGGCTCTGAGATGAGGCTGGAGAAACCACAGCTTCTCCATCCTGCCCTCTGCCCGAGGCTTCTGAGTCAAGGGAAGTTCTTCCTGTTTACAGGGGCCGGTCTGCTCTGGGAGGACCTGGCTCCCCACGAACTTCCCAAGTGAGCACGTATTTGTGATTCTCCTGAACCCCGCCGGCTGCCAAGGCTAATCTGTGAGTAAGAACGAAATCACTCCGAGTCTCCGCAAGACTGCACAGCAGCTCGAGGGAGGACCTCTGCCCGGGCACAGAGGCCCACCAGCCCCATACCTGCAGGAGCTGGGTCTGACCGCCATTGGACTGCTGGCACCAGGTGACCATCTGTTCTGGGAAGAAATTCTACAGGGAAGGGAAAACAGACGGGTGAGAGGGCAGCCTCTTGCTGAGGAAAAGCACCCTGGCAGGCGAGCCAGCCCACGAACACTGCACAGCGACAGCCACGTGCCCTTGCGCCCACACGTGGCGGCGACCCCTGCTGGGATGGCCCTGCCGCCTCCTGAATGCCCGGCGCGCGCCCGGAGCGCCTCTGGCCCGAATGTGCGCTCACGCCTCGCCAAGGCAGCGGGCCATCGGCACTGAGGTTCCCGGCACGTCACAGCACCAGACAAAGGACTCCCGGCACTCAGAGAGGAGCACAGTCGGTGCAGAGGCTGTGCTGGCGCACCCCCAAGCCAGTTAGCAGATTTCTCACTTTGCAGAAAAAGCGACGAGACACTCTGAGCCACAGACGGCTCGGGTCTGGTCCCCAGGTGGTGGGAGCGAAGGCCACACAGGGCTGAGGCCCCGGTGCCGATAATTCACAGAGCAGGCCACTCCCCCCACCCCAGGTGCAGAACAGAAAAGCTAAGAACCGTCCAGGAGATTCGCTGACACGCCTGGATGTTCAGGCCCTGTTCATTCCTGCACGATCTCACGGCCGTGTCTGCTGGCTTCGCAGAGGAGCGCGCTCTCCTCCGCTGAGCAGCTGCTGGGGTGCTCCGGTTAAGGGTCCTGCTTGCTCCCTCTTCCCCTTTCCCACCGCGGCTGCTGGAAGAGGCGCCCCGCCTCTGCCCCTGCGCAGGCCTGCGCTCCCCTGGAGACCAAGTTTTGAGCGAGGAGCTTTGCTCAATAGCGACTACTAGTCTGCACCCATCTGCTGCCCCCCAGAATGTCACTTTGCAACCTGCTCCCAGGAACCCCGAGTGGCCCCTGCAGAAATGCAAGGGCTCCCACCCAGACCCCGGGAGCTGAGACTCACGGTGGGGTTTTTGAAGAACTCGTATTTGGCGTAATTCTTCCTGAACAGGAACTTGCTCTCGTTGGCCATGGTGGTCTGCACCTGCACCACCAGCTCGTGGTCTTCCAGGCACCTCTCTGGGGGGAAAGCATCATGGGTGAGCAGGGGCAGCGGGCACAGCACCGCCTCCACGCAGCTTCGCCCCCACTGCCACAGCCAGTCCGGCTCTCCACGCCACAGGCCCTGGCGGCGCAGTGAGGTCTGCGCTGGGACTGAACGACAGCCCGCCCGGGACTCGGCCAAACCCGTGGGGGGTTTGGGGGGTACAGCAGGAAGACGTCCTCTCCGCTCAGCGCGACAGAGAGCGAGGGCAGAGTCAGCCAACACTCCCAGCAAACGGCTGTGCCCTCCCACCGGGAAACGGTGGCTCCTGCGAAGCCCAGGGACCCAGGAACCACACGAGAGCCGAGAGCGGCGCTGGGCAAGGGGGCATGGGGCCCAGGGCCCAGGCGTGTGCTTCTGGTCCCATGGCACACGGTGCCTCAACACAGGGCGGGCTGTGCCGCAGCCACACCATCTGTGAGCTCTCGTCCCCGGCGCTGAAGCCCACGGTCCCACACCCTGAGGGCTCTGGCCCACGGGCCGTGCTGACAGGGAGAGAAGAAAGCACACGGGGCATGGCTCTCGTGCTCATGGGAGGCGTTTCGGGAGGAGAGGAGAGCGTGTGGGGACAGCAGCAGGCGGCCTCTGTGCAGGCAGGGCCGCCACGGCCGCACGGCGGGCACTCTGGCCACAGCGATCCCCGCCTGGCGGTGCCGCTCCCTACCTAGCCCCAGGTGCAGGTGGTGCTCCACCAGGGCCCAGCTGTTGTCGTCCACGCAGTGGCTCCTGTGCACCAGCAGCTGGCACAGGTCCCTGGCGGTCATGTCCACGGGGATCTCCACCACTTTGCATGTCCCGTCCTCACTGAAGACTCTCACATCCTGCAACACACAGGGGCACCCGCAGATGAGAGGCTCGGGGTTTAAGGAGTAAAACCTGGACCACGAAGCCCCGGAAGAGGAGACGGCCGCAGTGCTCCGACACGCGCACCACCGCCCCGCAGCAGTGGGCGTGCGGCGGCCACTGTCCACTCCCCTCCCACGCTCACGGTGCCTGCGACGTTCAGGCTGTGACCAGGGCCGGCTCTGAGGGTGTGCGGGGCAGTGACTGCTGGCTGGGGTTCGGCGCGGCGCCGCGGGACCCGCTGCAGAAGCCGGCGGAGCGGGAGAAGCCCCACGGGATCGCTGACTTGACCTACTCGGGCTCGCCGACTTGACCTACTTGGGCTCGCCTGCCCTCCCTGCCCAGGGCCCGGGCACCGTGGCCATAGCCCCATCCCCCTTTCCTGCCACGTGGCCACAGCCCCATCCCCCTTTCCTGCCCCGCCCCTGCTGTCTCCCGATCACTGAGGCTCAGGAAGGAGCTGAGAAAGATTCACATGAACATGCTGAAGTGTCAAATGCCAAAAAGAAGGGCAGGGAAGGAACACAGTCACAAAACTCTTTGGCTCCTGTGCCCTATGAAACGCAAGCATGCTTCGTTTTCCGGGTTCTGCCCAGAGCCCTTCAAGCGAATGGCTCCCAGGCAAAGGGGGGCCAGGGAGAGGCCCAAAGGAGCACACTCTGCCCCAGGAGCACACCCTTGGGTGCAGCCCTCAGGGAGCACGAGGTGCTGAAAGGCCCGACCTCCACGGCCTGGAAAAGCGTCGGAGGAACAAAATGGCATTTCACATCCCCGCTGCCTCTTGAAAGGGAGTTTGTCCCTGGCCTCTCCCATCATCCCTGGTGGGCCGGGCCCCTGCCCTGGCCAGCCCACCAATCCTGGCTGTGGGGACACGGTGGGCAGGCTGCCTCCGGGCAGGCAGGGCGGCTGCTCAGGCTGCCTCGCTCGGACCTCAGGGCAGAGAATCAAACCACCTGGGCAGACCAATCAGGTCCCTCCCTGGGCCTGGTGCCACCGCCCCCCGGCTCCCCACTTCCTGGAGCGCCAGCTGAGGTGGAGGTGCCCACAGCAGAACACCCGTGCCGGGCTCGGACCCGAGGGCCCGGCACGTCCCGGTTAATGCCCTCGGCCCCGAGGTGATGAGCAGAGCGGGTGCGCTCTCTGAGCGCTGCCCTCTGCCACGTCTCCAGAAACCTGCACCACCTGGGACCCAGCCTCCAGCGGCTGGGGTCCTGGGGCTGGGGTCCCGCCCACGGTCCCCAGACGGCCGCGGCTCTGGCGCTCCTGGCCTCTGTGCCTCCGGTCTCCTGACCGGAGCGCACCGGGTCTGGTGTTTATTTCTGCTGGGGTGGCACTGGGGGCGATCTGGCAGGGAGCCCCCCTGCCCCAACCCTCCCAGAGCCCCAGGCCCGAAGGAGCTAAGGCTCCCTCAGCCTCGAGTTCCTGGAGGAGGGGAGGCTGGGCCGACCTGGGGACCGCCCTCCAGGGGCGGCCTCTCAGCCACCCCAACCCCAGAGAACCTCGAGCTGCAGCAGCCCCGAAACTGCTTTCAGCTCACGTTCCCTTTCGAGAACCCCCGTCTTTCCCCAGAATCCACGTGCACTCCACGGCAGTGACATTCCCCGGCACAGGTTAAGTTCTCAAATGCAGCAGACACGGCACAGTCTGTAAAAGTAAAACGCAACTTAAACAAAGAAAATGTGTCTTTGGAATGTAGATAAGAGCTTTTCCTACAACTGTACTGATGTGAAAAAACAAACTTAAAACTGCAAGCGGATCCGTACCGCCCCTGGTGATGACAATGTGCTTGCTGTGTCACCGACCCTGCCCTCTGTCCCAGGGCGTGCTTGCAACTCCAAAGTCAGTGCGCTCCCGAGTTCTCTCCTTTCCTGAGTTTCTAAGAGAGTCTGTGACCACAAGGGACGTGACCTTCCCTGGAAATGCTAACGACGTGGAAGGTTGCTTCCCATCTCTCCAAGCCCGGCTTCACTTGTCCTGCCCCAAACCGAGGGTGGCACCTGGTTTTAAATCTCCCCTCCCGCCACCCTGCATCCTTCTTCCCACTCCTGATGCTCCGTGCCCCACGCCCCCAGGGTCTACACTCAGCCCCAGCTTTAAAGGCTGAGAGGTGCTTTGTCAAAGGCCCCTCCCCCAACTCCCAGACACAGCCGGGCCGGGGGCCCCTGCCACAGGCCTGCCGCCCAGGGATGGAAAAACCTGACAGAAAGCTAGAAAGCCACGGCATGTGCCGGCACGGGCACACGTCTGAGGCTGCTGGTGACGGTATTTCTAGTGCAGACACGAACGAAAGTATGACCAGAACAGCTGGCCGCCATACCCCTTAAAGCCAACAGTTCCAGAGGAAGCCTATGCACCAGCAAATAAGGGATTTGTGTCCCAGGCTCGGGTGCACCAGGCCGGGGCCAGGGACGGCAGGGAGCAGGCTGCAGCGCCCTGGCTGGAGACTCAGTGCCCAGTGCGGGGCGGGACGCCGCGGCACAGCTCCTCAGGCAGCCAGGGAGGCCCTGCGAGAGCCGGCCTCCAGGCACAGGCTTCCGGGGCGGGAACGGCAGCCTTTCCGACCCGCCCCACGCAGGGTGGGGGCCCAGCCGAGGTTAGCACTCGAGGGCCCAACTGGGCCTTGGTCTGGTCTGGTCTTGTCGCCCACTGGCTGTGGGCACCAGGCTGCGTGACCCGACTTCTCTGTGCCTCAGCTTCCTTATCAGCACAGTGGGGATCCGTAAGTAACACTGGTCTCCCGGGGTCGGCCTGGCACAGGCTCAGGACAGTCATCTGTGCCTGCCCCTGGTGTGCGCTTGCTGCAACCTGGGAGTGCAGCTCTGGGGACAAGGCAGGGACACCCAGGGAGAGGCCTTCAGGGCCCCAGCAGCCGCCCTGCTCCAGACTGGTTCGCAGCTCTGAGATCGCCAGCCCCCCGACCCGTGAGACAGATCCTGGCCCCCGAGACGGAGCAGGAGCGAGGCAGCTGGCAGCAGCCGACCGGAACTGTCACGTCCTTTTCCCCAGCGCAGAGGAAACCAAGCAGCTAACTGCCTTTTAAACTGAGAGAGTGATATTAAAGAGCGTGTATTGTGTCAACAGTGCGAGGCTCTTTTCGGAGTTAGTCGGGGGACAGATGCTTCGCCGGCCCCCGCCCTCGGCTGGTTTGGCGCTGCGCCTGGTGCCAAACCCGCAGCCCTCAGGTGACAGGATGTCCGTCTTCCCAGAGCTCCATTGTCACTTTTCAGACCCTTCTCAGGTGGAGGGAGAAGCGGAGCTTAAACCTGAGCAGACTGAAAGGAGGGTGCTCAGTGACGGTTAGTGTGGAAGGGCCATCATCTGCACAGCACCCACTGTGTCTCGGGGTCCCCAGCAGGAAGACACGGCTTCAGGCACCGGCGCACGGTGCTGGCTGGCCGCAGGCTCTGAGTCTCACGCTGGATTCGGCAGATTGCCTGGCTTCGGCCCGGGTCCCCTTGTGGACACAGAAGCGGGGCACCGTCATCTCCTCGCCCCTCTGCACATTGCCCAGTGTAGGACAGCCCTGGGTGGACAGCTGCCACCGCTGGTGCAGGGACAGAGCTGAGCAGAGGGCCCTGTGACCCACTGAAGAGAAACCAACTCAGCCAGAAGGGTCTCAGCTGGGACTACTCTTAGGTCCCATGTAAGTGCGTTTTTCAGAGTGACGGCGTAAGCTGGACATGCCAGGGATAAGTGCCAGCTTGTGACCCACCTGCCAGGAGGGGGCGCCCGGGAGGGTCAGTAGGGAGAGGGGAGCCAGACTGCCAGCTTGGAGGGGGTGGGACCCAGCCAGTGGGAGCAGGAGGAGGAAAGGCAGCTGCTGGGGCAGGTGGAGGGGAGGGGCCCCTGAGACTGCAGCTGTCACTGTCCCCTCCCCCCCCCAGGAGGAGGAAAGGAAGTCTGGGGAAGGCAGCATGGCTTATCCAGGCCCAGGAGATGAATCTGCAGGGTCAGGATCTGAACCCAGGGCATCGGCTGCAGGCCCGCCTGCCCGTCCATGAGATGCTGCAGCACTGGGCCCTCCCCCGAGGCTGTTCCTCTGGGGCCCTGAAGCCCCAGTCTGAGCAGGCCTAGCCAGCTGGGAGGAAATCAAATGCACACCCATCCAAGGCAGGGCCGGGCTCGGGCGCCTCGGTGGAGAAAACAGAGCTGTGGTTTCCCCAGCTCTGCTCTACACCGAAGGGGCTCCTGGGAGCCCCAGGACTGACTGGGGCCGGGGGTGGGGGTGCGCTGCCACATGGCTCTGGTCACACTGACAGACACACACTCGGAAAAGCAAAAACCTGTCTGATGAGCTCTCCGTTTCAAGGTTTCAGTGAGAATTAAAAATATGTTAAATCGCTGCAAATCCTTTCTAAAAAGTTAAAGTTCTAAAAATAACTTACAAAACAGTTGCTGGAAGTCTGCCACGACTTCAGAGTCCCTGGGTGCACTGCCCCGAGGAGGGGCCCGCACTGGCCGGGGCGGCGACCGGCCCGGGGCCTCCGCACCCCGAGCGGGCCGGCTCCTTTGCAGGAACCAACTCTGATCTGCTCATCTGTGTTTCTAAACTTTCCAGAGTGGTGTGTACAGCCTGTTACTTTGACAAAAGCGGTGTTTGTAACGATATTCTGCAGAAAGTCAGAACAAAAGCACCGTGAGAAGACCTCCCTGTGTGGACGGAAGAGGAGCAGAGCCGCACCCCAGGGGCTGAGCGCAGGGCACGGCCGTCCTCCGGCCTCGGCCCCCAGGGCAGGTGCGAGGCAGCGGGGCGGCCTGTCTGTGAGGCCCTCCTGTGGGCTCCTGCCTGTGCCCCTGCCCTCCGGTGGGCCTGTCCTGTTCTCACTGGGCTTCCCTCTTCTGCCCACAGGCCCCGGAAGGCGGGCTCGCACCCACCGCTCACTCTGGGCTCTGCCGGCTGCCCTTCGCCCACCTGCTTGGGAGGGAACCCTGCCCGGTAACAGCCACCGCAGGCTCCTGCAGCACGTGCTCCCTGCAGGCTCCGGGGCTCTGCGGCCGCGTCCCGCCCTCAGCACAGCCTGCCCGGGAGCCCCGCATCGAGGTGGGCCCTTCCTCGAGGCTCCCCTCGAGTCCCCAGGGCCAGGGGCTGTGTTGGGGGCTGCAGGGGTGAGCAGAGGAAGTGCTAGTCTCAGGGGAGAGAACCCCAACAGTGTCACCAGAAGTCCTGTCCACCTGTCCCCGGCACGACAAGGACACATTCCGAGAGCCATGAAATCAGAACATGCACGGAAAAGGGCCTCCTCCAGGGGAGACACCTTGGTATTCGCCGTACGCCCAGGACGACTAGGCGAGGCGCGGTGGGCGTCATCTCGAAAACGGCCGCGCGGTCCCCAGGGTGCACGGGTGCCAGGCGGAGAGTGCACCTGGGCAGAAATGGGGCGACGCCCTGGGGCACTCGCCCCCCAGACTTCCTTCCGTGTGAGACCGCCGGATCCTCCTGAACCTGACGTGGGCTCCCAGGGTGGAGGGCGCGAAGCTCCCCCAGCCTCCCAGGACAGCGGGTCTCTTCCAGGAGGTGCGGGCCTAGGGAGGCAGGGTCTGGGCTCCCCGCGCCGGCCCGTGGAGAGGGGGAGGGCCCGCCGCTGCTCATCACCGACAGCCA
This sequence comes from Trachops cirrhosus, assembly GCA_028533065.1. NCBI lineage: Eukaryota > Metazoa > Chordata > Mammalia > Chiroptera > Phyllostomidae > Trachops > Trachops cirrhosus. The sequence continues at coordinate 1,394,656 of CM052549.1, forward strand.
GGACCCAGGAGGGCACACCGGGCGGCCCAGAGCCTCCCTGGGGGGCGCGGCACTCGCTGTGGTTTGCAGAGCTGTGTGCTGGTTCGGAGTGCTGCTGCCTCGAGTCAGGGAGACAGTGGACCTGAAACTTGGTGTCCCAGCTGCAAAGGGCTTTCTTAGTGACCAGCCCTCTGGCAGAGGGAGCACAGGCTTGCAGAGCCCCCAGGGTTGGAGCTGGGGCTCTGTGTGCAGCACCTTGGACTCCCCGAGCCAGAGGCCCCTCAGAGAAGCGGGGGAGGCAGGGACCCCGCTGGGCTGCCCAGAGGTGGCCAAGGAAAATAAAAAAGTCTTTGTTAAATCAACTTCCTCAGAGAGTCGGTAACTCAACGTTCCATTTGCATATTGCAATCTTAAAAACCAACAAAAATGCTTTACATCCCTTCTCTAGAAAACTGTCCAGCGAAGCCACATGACTGATTGGCTGTGGTGGCCAAAAAAAAAAGGCAGGAATTAGGAGTGACCCCTCCCTCCAAATTCCAGAAGAGGAGGAGCAGAGAGGAGGGGCTGGCTTCAAGGGGGAAGATGGTGGGTCTGCTGGGAGGGTGGGGGATGGGGACAGAAGCCCTGGGGGCGGGCCACTGCCCTCAGGGTGTGCAGGGAGGCACAGGGTTTGGGGGGACCAGCTCACCAAAGGCTGGGTGGAGTAAAGACAGTGGTGATGGGGACAGAGGGGCCCCTGGGAGGGGACACAGCGCAGCTGCCTGAGTCACCCCCATGGCCCGTGGACTCTGGGTCCCCCCAGGGGTGGGGCCTCGGGGGTGGTGAGGAGCGGCAGCTGTCCACCCATCCGTCACAGAAAGCAGGCAGGAGAGGGGGTGGGGAAGGGTGCCCGCAAGGGGGGCTGAGCAGAGAGGCCTCTGTCTTCTGAAACGAGGGGGACGTGCTTAAGTGTACCCTGGGCTGGCCCCGGCTCTGGGAAGGCCATGAGTGACCACCACGGACAGCAGCTGTCCTCTGTCCTGCTGTGGGTCTGAGCACTGCCTTCTGGTCCCTGTCCAGACTCGACCTTAGGGCTCTCCCGAGTGTCCCCGGCTCCATGCCCCCTGGGCCCCCTGAAGGCAGCAGAAAAGGCGGGGTTGGCCCACTCTGCAGGAGCTGAGAACAGAGGGCTGGGCGAGGTGGGAGGAGGCTGCAGGGGCGGGATCGGAAGGCAGCCTGGCTCCAGGATGGCCGGAGGCTGGAGGCCGCCCGGGTGGGGGAGGCGGCCGCATCATCCTCACACTGCACTGGTGCTCGCCGGGAAGTGACCGGCCCTTGGCCGTTCGTGAAGCCTTTGTTCCGGCCTCGGGAGACCTGGTTTTGCTTGCTAGTAAATGCATGTCAGAACCCCTGCAAGGCAATTAATTCACTTCCAGAAAATTAATTTTTAAAATTAAGCAAAGAGAGAAGAGCTGATTTGAAATGAAAACGTATTTATGCCCTATTAAAAATGGGGTTAAAGTACAGACTAGTTGTGTTTACATAACACATGGGAATATTTGCTGTGGCCAGTTGTGTGTGTGTGTGTGTGTGCACGTGTGTGTGCGTGTAACTGCTGCGTGGAAATCTTTACTGGCTGAAAGACCCGCCCACCAAGCCACCTAGAAGTGCCGGTGAGTCTTCAGTGCTCACCTTGACCTTGGGGAGAGAGGCGTTCTCTTGGGAAACCCTGTCCTTCCTTGCCAGCCCTCCCTCCTGCCGCCTCCCGGTGGGCCGCCCTGCCCGCACGAACCTGGGCCTGACCTCACACCCTGAGGGGCGGCCCACCCCACACAGGGCCTCGGTGTCTCTCTGTACCCCGTGACGGGACCGGTGCTGCCCTCCCGAGTGAGGAGCCTGTGCCTAGTCTGCAGACCGGCGGGGGGGTGCCGGCTTCAGGACGGGGGAGCCAGGCTGCCCAGAGCCTCAGCCTCCGGCTCCGGACCCCTGACACAGGAAAGCACACATCCTCGCAATGGGGGCCAGCCGGGGCCTTTGTTTCTGGCAGCCAAACGCAGCCTGAGAGTAAGTGTGTCTCTGAGCTGCCCTGGGGGACCCCAGACCCTGGGGGCTAGGGTCAGGGCAGAGCTGCAGGGCCTGGCCTCCCCACCCCCACTGCTTCCCCGCACTGGCAGCCCTTGCTGTGACACAGCACACTCTTCTCGGTCCGAGACGGAGCCCCCTGCCCTCTCCTGCAGCGTGCAGGCCGTCTGGAGGGCGGGACCAGGCGGTTTCCTCGGACTTCACGTGGAAGGACAGAGCACATCACATTTCCCTTCCCCACGGGCCTGCGGGGAAGAACGGGAGACCGCCTGGCCCAGCAGCAGCAGCTCCGCCCACCACACCCCCCTCCCGCCTCCGCAGGATCGCCAGGCCGCCTGGCCATCTCCACCGCAGCAGCGCCAATGACCTGCGCTCTTCACAAGATCAAAGGTCAGAGCTGAGTGCGGACAAAGGACCGGCCGTCCCTGTGTGGCGATCACACGCCAGCGGGGACACCCACGCTCTGCAAGTGCCTGTGCCTGCCGGGCCCCAGGGCCGGAGGAATCTGTGCGACAGAAACGCAGACACCAACACGATGTTCTCATGGGGGACAAACGCCAATCCCAAGAAAAACAGCAGGCGAAATTCCTGGGTTTCCTGACTCTGCTCACAGAGCTGGACAGTCCACGGGGGTGGAGGCCCGCTTGCCTGCCAGCCGCAGCGAGAGCCAGATAACATTTTCTCGGTCTTATTTTAGGGTGAGTGGCTTTGTAAACAACCTTCGTGACCAGTCCACAGACGGCTCGTCTAGACCCTTACGTGAGGCAGAAGGTCACCGGGGAGGCAGACTTCCCAGATGCACTTCAGGCGGTGACAAAGTGCTGCGGCCCGCCGGCCCTGGCTCCAGACGGGGCCTCTGCCGCCGCCCTCGGTGCCGGCGGTGCGGCCGCGCGGCCTATTCGGCTGCGTGAGGTCGGCACTGGGCAGCGCGACGTGGCCGGCGAGCGAGAGGAGAAACGTCTCCCACAGGGGCGGGAGGACCGGCAGAGACGGGCACAGAGGCTCGTCACCCTTCCGGATGGTGGACATGGAAAAGTACCGAGAGAGCAGGAGGGACCGACTCCAGCAGAAGAGGCAAAGGAAGCTCGGAAACACTCTTGCTGAAAAGAGAGAACACCCAGGCCCAGGAAGTCCTTCCAGTAGTGAGAACCGGAGCTCCGGACCCTGGGGTCAGGCCACGCCCCAAACCCAACACGCGCCCTGGGCAAGGCCCCAGGGCTGTGCACACTCACACCCGGTCACACCCAGCCCCGCCGCGCACACTGCGTCCCAGCAAGGCCCACCACCCTGCCACTGGCCCTCAGTTTCCCTACGACGGAGGGCAGGGGACATCGATGCCCGACCCTCGGGGTGGGCCTGAGGAGCAAACACCACGTACGGAGACAGACACGACAGCGCACTCATCCCGCCGCCCTCAGGCTTGGGCGAACGTCACCGCCTCTCCTTGGGAGCCCGGCCGCTCTGGCCCAGGCCCTGCCAACCGGGGGGGAGGGGGGGGATGGTGCCGCCAGCCCAGCCCCGGCAGGCTGGTTCCCAGCGATGCGGCCTCGGTCTCCGGTGACGTGCCCCGCACGGCCCCACTGCACAGCCCCACCTCGGGGCAGACGTGGTCACCTGGGTCCAGAGAAAATCCTCCTGCCTGGACCAGATCGCATTCAGAGTCACGCTCACGCGGTGGATGCTCGTCTACTGTACTGAAGGTCAGGTGCCTGGGAGAGCCGGCGTTTAACGCCTCGCTGACCCACAGTTACTGGGTAATGAAGGCAGCGTGGCGGTGAAATCGTTTCAGGAAACTAAAGCTCGTTTTCAAGCAGCAAACTGTTGTTATTTTTTAACCATTTTTATGAGACTCCTCCTAAAACGTAGAGGCCCATCCCTGATTGAATGATTGAAATTTTGGCCACTAAGTTAAAAAAACCTAGCAAAGCAGCAAATATAATTGCAAGAGAAAAAGAACGAAGGGCGAAGACCCCACAGTTCCCCTCCCTCCTTCCCAAAGCAAGGAGCCGGCACACCCGTCCTGCACTCGCCGCCGAGCAGCCGGAGCTCCAGCCAGGGGCACGCTTACCTGCTTCGCGGTGACCTGGCTCGGAGGTAGGGAGCCGGACGAGAGCGCCGGGGGGCTCTCCGCGCTGCACAGCTCCGGGAAAGGATTGGGGATGGCCGGCAGAGAGGAGGTTCTGAACTGCTGGTCTTCCTCCTGCAGGCGTCTGGGAGGGGAGACAACCGCTGGTTGAAAGCCACCACCCGACGTGACCCAGCAGCCACACTCCCGGGGACACACCCAGGAGAAGGAGGCAGGTGAACGGATCGGTACGCCGTTATCACGTCAGGGCTGTTCACAACCGCCAAAGGTGGATGTGACCCGTGCACCCACCTGCATGTGGGCAGCAGGCAGAATGTGGCCCCTTCACACAAAGGGATGCTCTTTCGCCTCGAAAAAGTGCGACGTTCTGCCACACGCCGCCCCCCCCCCTGCCCCCGGCACGGACCTCGAGGGCACGGGCCACGGGAGAGAAGGCCGCCACAGAGGATGGGCCTCAGAGGTGGGCAGGGGCACCACGGGGCGTGGGGCTGTGTTCCGTGGGGACAGAGTTCTGGAGAGGGCTGCACGGTGTGTGACATCCACAGCCCCGGGACTGCCCCGTACACGGGGCGGAGACAGTGAGCTTCGCTCGATGTGCGTTTCACTGCAGTGAAACATGCAAACGGTAGCCGCCATCTCGACTCCGAGGGGACGGGGTGGCTGCCCTGACTCGGTGGGCAGTGCTGCGCGCTCACACCGCAGACCAGGCTCACGCCTCACCCCACCCCCTGCGCAGTCCTGGCCCAGGAGCCCCCGGTGTGGGGAGGGTTTTGTGAACAAGGGCCTGTTTTCTGATGGCCTTGAATGGGGTCCATCTCTGACCAAATGAAAACGTCAGGAGAAGCACCCCGTGTCCTCATCTGCATTGTGACATGAACGCCTCCGCACACTAAGAGCTGGTCGACAGGGAGCGGGAACGCATGCTTCCTGGAGCTGTCCCCCCCGAGGCACGAGAGCCTGTGATCGTGTGGCCCCAGGCAAGCCCGGCTGCACCCACTCACAGCGTTGACAGGGCCACTTCCGAAGCGACATACCACCTCCCTCTCTCTGGCATTTCTCCAGAGCTCCCTCCTCCCAGGAACACACCCCTCACCTGCCATACACCCGAGCAAAATACACACCACAAGGACAGATCAGATGCAATCAGGAAAACAACAGAAAAAACAAGTTCAAAGTTAAAGCAAAACCACCGCAAGGCGCGCCCCGTCTCCTCTCTCCGGGGATTCTGCTGGCAGCTGCCTGCCCACAGGTCCCGGGCTCTGCTGGTGGGGGACCCCCTGCCCGCCCGAGGGTGTCACCGCCCAGTGTGCTGACGCCTGGTGCGGTCTGGCCCTATCTCTGCTCGGAACTCCTGCTTCTCGTCTGCACCCACCCCGTCCGCCCCTCGCACGGGCAGCCCCTTCACAGCACTCGGTGGCCAGTGTTGGAACCTGACTGCACCCACGACCCGTCTGGTCTCTCGGGAGGCTTGCCGGCGCAGCAGTGGGTACTGTGCCTGCTGCACAGGCGCCGCCCCCCCCTGCACCCCGACTCAGAGGGAGGCCCGGAAGCCATTCCGCCTGGACCGGGCCGGAGGCCCTGACCGCCCACGGGAGTGCCCACAGACCCCGGAGTCGGACTCTGCGCTGGGAAGACGATCCTTTCTGTGATCCACAACAACGGGCCGGAGAGGCCACCGTCCCTATTACTGGTGCCCCTCCCCGCACGCAGAACAGAACAGCTCCGGCCCGGGCAGAGCAGCAGCAGAGAGGTGGGCACACCCCCCTCCAGGGCGGTCCTGCCCAGACCTGGCCCAGGAGCCTGAGGAACAGGAGCTGGACTCGTGGGACGTGGGACGAGGCCCTGACGTCCCGACGTCCCCGTGGGGCCCGGAAGCTCCTCTTCAGCAGGCCCTTCTGAGCATTTACAAGGTCCTGTGTGTTTCCAGGCGGTAAAACCACCCGCACGATGGTATGCTCATGGGCTCGTGCTGCTGTCCCTCCGCACAAACCCATCAAGGGCCCGACACCAGGTGTGAACCGTCGTCACCTGTTCTAGGGACTTCTGGGGACGGAGTCGTGTTGACCTAGGGTCATCGATTACGGCAAATACTAATAACGTCCCTGGTACAGACGGTGATAATGGAGGAAGGAGTGTAGGGCCCTGCTGGGTGGGTGAGCGCTTCCTGTGAGGACGGAGATGTCCTGTAACTGGAGACAGGTCACTGCACAGCACTGGGACTGTCCTGAATGCCGAACTGCCACTTTAAAGCGGTTATTTTTATGTTACGTGAATTTTACCTCAATAAACTATGTTTCCAAGCTGACTCCGCAGCAGTTCACGAATGTGGCCGAAGGCAAAGCTAAGGGACATCACGCAGGCCGGCAACACGACGGTTTGGGAGGGCAGAGAGAGGACAGACCCTCTGCCGTCCAGCGGGAAGCGGCCCCGGAGGCCGAGCTCAGGCGCAGGGACCGGGGGTTCATCTCGGCCCTGCGGGGAAGGCCTTCCACCTTCTCCAGAACCCTCAAAGAGTGACAGCCTTCGGCGACGGCGGGCGGCCCTGCTCCCTGGGCACCGGCGGCGGCACCCAGCTCCACGCTCACGGTGTTTCCGGCCCCTGAGGGCCCCCCACGAGCCAGCTGCGGGCCGCGTCGGCCCCCGGGCCCAGGCTGCCTCACCTGGGCACTCAGGGTCCCCACGCCACTCACCTCGTTGGGCTGTAGACGCCATGACACAGACTAAAAAACCGGGACCCGACAGACATACGCACAGGAAGTGTTGTGCGCCGGAAACGCAGGGCACGCACAGGCGGTGGGGGGGCGACGCACAGGAAGTGCTCCGCTCTGCGCCGGAAGCACGTGCCCGGAGCAGGGGCGTGCACGGGGAGCCCCGGGCACTGAGAGGAAGTGCTCCACAGGCGCCCTCGCGAAATCCTCTGGGCTCCTATACGTGTCACCCCGAACTTTCAGCGTACAACGCAGCACTGCCAACTAGGGCTCTGCGTGCACCCTGCGTCCCCAGGACCCCCGCCCCTTGCACTGTTGAGAGTGCCTTGCGCTGACGGCTTCCCTTTCCCCGCCCCGGCAACCCCCGGGCCGCTCTCTGTGTCTGTGTGTTGGACTGTTGCAAACTCCGACTGTGAGTGGGCCCGTGTAGGGCTGTCCTCTGCGACAGGCTCATTTGTTAGCATACTGTCCGTGTGGTCGTCTATGGATGCACGGATAAAGGGAATCTGGTGCGTGCGTGCGTGCATGGAATATCATCCACCTGTAAAAGGAAGGGGTCCTGCCACTTGCAACACCAAGGACCATCTCTTTTGCTCACGAAATCTCTCCCCCATGCCTGGATGCTTACTTACCCTTCAACACCCAATTCAGAGACCTGCCACCTGCAAGGGGCTCTCCGCCACTTCCTGGGCCCCTCCCTCCAGCCCAGTATTTCCAGAGGCGCCTCTGCTCACTGCCCTGGGTACTGTCATCAGATGTCTGCAGTCACACCTCTCTGACAGGGCCAGGGAGGCCACTGTCCGAGTCCTGGGCCCTGATCTGGGCAGTGTGGCCTCAGAGCCCTCTGCTAACTACGCAGGGAGTTCATTCTTTCCAGAGCATTCTCCTCTGATGGTTCCCTTCACCTCCTTCCACCTGGCTCAGAGCAGGGGCTCCACAAGTCCCCTCAGCTGAGCAGGTACCCGTCCCAACCCAGCGCTGCCATGCCGCCCAGGGCAGAGGTATGCACCCGCCTGCGGAGGTCGGGAGGCCAGAGCATCACGCCCTCGCATGTTACAAGTGGAGAGCGGCATGCCCTCTCCGCAGCCACACTGCCCCCCGCCTTGCCCCCCAAGGCCCAGGGTCCTACCTGGCGGCCAGGATGTGCACGGGCTGGGAACGCTGCACCTTCTGCTGCGGCGACGCCTGCGGCGGGGCGGGCCTGGCCCCCGAGGGCGGCGGCTGGTCACGGGTGTGCTGGCCATTCTGGCGCAGGGGCGCTGTCTCCGACTGCATGCTACAAGCTGCGTATAGGCTCTCCAGGGATGCACTCATGTCGCTCACCAGCGCTTCCAGGTCCACGTCATCCTCTGGGCAGTAGAAGGCGAATCGAGAAAGAAACTTGAGTGACAGCGAGGGGTCACAGCCAAGCGTGCACCTCAGCAACCGGGCTCCCAAACTCACTTTCAAAAACACCGTTGGCGGGCACAGGAGCCTACCTGAGAAGTATGAATTTTGGTAAGGGCTAATGCCTATTATGCTTAGTAATATTCATCGATATTCCAGAGGCGACTTGGTGATTACAGCCCACCGCACTCGCACCCGCCTGTGCAGAAGGCGCCTTTCAGAGCACCTCCTCAACGCACATCTGCGTCGTCACGGTGGGGGTCGCACTCAGCCGTGGCCGTGCAACCTGGCCCCACCCTCCTGGCCAGCTGGCTGGGTCACAGGGGGACCTGGAGCCCTCATTAGGCCCCTCAGGAACCCCCTTCCCTGAAAATCTAGAGGAAAAGCAGAAATGGAGCAGCACCCATCACGACACCAGCCCTGGCCCGCTAGACCCGCCAGGAGGGCCGCCCAGCGGTTGAGGCCCCGGTGGAGAGGCTCCCCGGGTGGCTGTGGACCACCGGGCGCCCGGTCTCTGCTCTCGCCTGGCCTGAGAGCCAGGGCGAGCCTGTCTTATGGGAGAGGGCCTGAGCAGACGCAGAGAGAGAAGCGAAGATGGCTGAGAGGGAGAACACCAGTGAGGACAGAGAGCGCCAGAGATGTGCACTTGGGGACACGGGCGGGCAAGTTTATGCAGTGACTTCGCTGGAACATGGCACCCCTGAGATGTAGTCGAGCGTGGCTCTAGACAATGCTGATAAGGTCTTGTCTCAACGTGACTGACTTTTAAATTTGGGGGCTGAGCGCAGCAGATGGCCATCTGCAGTGTGTGTGGGCCCCATCTCATCAGGTGAAGCCTTAAGAGAAAAGCCTGAGGTCCCCTCGGCAAGAGGGGGTCCTGCTCCGGCCTCCTCCCTGCAGCTGTTCCCTGGGTCTCCAGCCTGTCCGCCCACCCTGCGGATTTCAGACGTGCAACTCCAGAACCATGCGAGCCAATTCCTCAACTACCCGCCTCTGTACGTGAGTGTGTGGACGTGTGTGTACGTGTGTGTACACGCACATCCTGCTAGCTGCATCTCTCTGGAGAACCTGGCTAATCCCGGCGAGGGATGGGAGCCAGGACTCGCAGAGATGCAGGGAGGGCCGGGGAAGGGACAGAGCTGGAAGCTGGGACGTGGGCTGGGCTCCGGGCAGCTGCGCCTGGCTGGGCTCCCATCCTGTCTAAGGCCTGGCCGCTTCCTGCTGGGAGCTCTGGAAAACATTCCTGCATCCGTATAGTCGGTGTGCTGCGTGCAGCGAGTGTGAGTTGGTTTCTCTCGTCCGTAACCCAATATGTTACAATAACACTGACTCCTTTTTTCCGCGTTTTCCAGATCGGTCACTTTTTAACAACTTGGTAAATAACAGCTGAGGGTGACTGCGAGGCAGCACACTGCAGGTCACGTATCCAGTCTCGTTCGTTCCCCTAACAGCCCCATGCGACACCCACTTAGCAAACAAGGGGCTCCGGGCTCACAGCGGCAAGACCCTCGGCCTACCGAAGGCCGCGGCCCCTAACCGGCAGGACGGAGAGCTGAGAGAGGTCACTTACTGGGAACGGCTGGCCCTGGTCCCGGCCCCGGGGCCCTGGTTTTGCTTTTTCTGGCTGGGGGTGAGCAGCTGCACCCGCCGGGGGGAGGGTGTGAGCAGCGGGTTAGTTATTATCTGCTCTGGAGCGGAGCCTGGCGCATGGCAAACACTTGGGGAACGTTACTTATTAGCTCCATTCCACCTCTGCCTGCAGAACAATATAAAGGGTGGCCATTCACCTGGCCTGCCAGCGGAGGACCGGGCCTAGAGGAATTCAGCACCTTGCCAAGATCTCACGAGCACTGAGTAGCGAACCTTGAATTGGAAAACAAGTTTGGCAGCTACTCTTTGAGCTCACCAGGTGTGCACTCAATGAATGAGCTCACAGAACTTTCCGGAACACTCTGGCTTCCCTGCCTCTCCCGCTCCCAACACAAATGTCTACTACGGCGCAAGGGCACAGAAAGACAGAACACGATGGAAAGAGACGGACAGCTGTCTGGAGGAGGCACCCAGGCGAGGGAGGCTGTGGACGGATCATGGGGTTTGCCGGAGAGCAGACGGACAGAGGGATGGGAGAGGGCAGTGGGAGGCTGCGGACACGGCTGCTCAGAGACGTGGAGGCCTGGCCAGCGCGGTGGCTGCTGATGCCAAGAACATGAGTGGCTGCGGAAGAGGGGCCGGGGCCGGAGGGCCGGGCTGGAAAGGAAGCGGGGAGGCCCCACCTGGGACCCAGAGTCCCAACTCGGATGTTGCGTTTCCAGGGGCTGTGAGGGAAGACGGAGACGTGGCTGCAGCTCGGGTCACGAGCAGTCAAATATTAATCCTGAGGCCAGATAGGAAGAGGACAGAAGTGCTGAATTAATCATTAATAATGACCACGGCATTAAGATTTAATGTGTCACACGGCAGGACACCGGAGTCAGCAGACAGAGTCCTGGGGAGGGGGGGGGGACGGAAACTCAGGGCCCTGGAGGGGCAGGGGCCGGAGCCCAGCCCACAGCCCTGTCCCTGTGGGCCGCGTGGCTGAGAGGGGCCGTCATCTGTAAACGGAGGAAGCGGCACCTACAACGCTGAGAATCACAGACACCTCCTGCCCGCAGACAGCCAGCTGCCAAATCAGGACCGAGAGGCCCAGTGCACTCGCTGAGATCTCGGGGTGTTCACCCGACGAAGGCGGCTGTGTGCTGCGCAGCTGCTTGCAGATCTGGGGGGGCTTCGGAAACATTTGAGGACGATCCTGTCCATCCTCAACACCAGGCATGTCCTGTGCTGATATTTAGTCGACACGTAAGAGTAGCTCATTGTAAGCTGTGTGGTACAATTCAGTGCCCAGAAGCCCTAACTCACCCTGTTGACAACTCAAGGTTTCTATCTTAATGGGCCACTTCAGAGTCAATATGGGGTGAACATGAAGTTCACTGTCGTTACGGAATGACCTTCAGGATGCACCCCGGTGGCCTGCAGGCCAAGGCCAGGGGGTCCTGCTGACCCCAGGCTCCTGAGGCTGCATTCTGGACTTGCTCAGCTACAGGAGGACACTCAGCAGGCTGCAAAGGCCAGTCTCTGTCTCGGTCACCCTGCCTCCGGGACCGCACAGGAGGGCAGTTCTGGACGACAGATTTCTCCCAAGAAGAAAAGGTCTTGCTTCCCTCAGTTGGACTTCCACTTGAGTGGTTTTTTCCTTGGCGTTCCTGAGAGCCCCGGGCAGTGCTCGCCACGCAGGGCAGCCCTGTCCCTTGTCCTTTCCCTTTTGCTCTTTCTCTCAGCCACCCCGGTCACTCCCAGGCCACCCCTCTCTGCCCCTTGCTTTCCAGAACACAGAGTAGTTTTGACATTATTGCAAGTAGATGTTAAAGGTGAACTGGCTGCCAAAGTATAAACGCAATGCCGTCCTCACAAAATGCCTCACCTCTCCTCAGAGGTGGGTTCCTTATAAAACTACTTTCTACGTTAATGCATTTAATTATGGCTCTGTGAAACTCGTCCAGGTCAACCTGATACCATGCACTTAGTAGGTTATAATTTTCATAAATCAAGTCCAACCACTGTATTGGCGTGTTTCAAACTGGCCTGTTTTCCACATTCCTTAGAACAAAAATAAAGCTTTATGTAAAGAATCTACAACCTCCTACTGTAGAACAAACTTTAAATTTTTTTGTAGGGCCAATTAGCATTTTATCTTTTTAGATAACAAAAGCTCTTCCGGTTACCTGATTTTATTTACACTTTGTTAAATTCCAGTGAGGACTCAGAATGGAATCTTCCAAACTGGGATTTTAAAGACTGGATTCCAAAGGCAACACTTCTCCACATCCTTTGAAATGCGCCTCCTCTAAGACATTAGCGAGGGGCATTCACTTCCTCCAGACAGTCCGCTGGGGGCGGCTGGCACGCACGCCCCCCACTTCGGGTGGCCCCTGCGTGAAGCCTGTGAGGATCTATACTCAGCCACTTGTCAAAGCCTTTCTGCACAGCCACACTGGACTGGCAGAATCGAACGATCAGGGCATGAACAAGAGAGAAGGTTCTGGAAAGGAAAGCAGACATCATGTGTCTGTTCACCGCTAACTCGATGCCAAAATACTTTCCGTGAGAACGCACCTCCCTCCAGCAGGAATGCTGGAAGGGGAAGGAAAACGGTTTTATAACTCACGTCTCACTCCGCACTCGTTTGTAAGGACGCAGTCACTGCAACAAATATAGGTCAAACAACGCGGTGGTAAGTCAAGATATTAATAGCTACTTTCCTTCCTAGAATAACCCCATCTAAAACGGGCATCGACTTTTGTCCCAAATATCTGAGCAGCTCATCTGATCTCAAACTCACACGCGCTCCTCGCCCCGCCGTGGTTAGCAAGTTGAGGCCAGGCTAGCTCTCCAAGGGATGGAAGTGCAGGGGGACAAGTTCACGTGGGGCCCGTGGGCTACTCAGGGCGGAGCTCTTCCTGACGCCAGGCTAGGCACAGAGGAGGGGCAGCTCCAGAAGATGTCCCGGAACTCAGGGGCCCCACCTGGCCTCCCTGACCACACCTGCTGGGTCTGCAGACCGTCTTGGGTCTGTGTAAGGGCTCAGGAATGAGGACACTGGGGTGGTCCACCTTACCAAAGGGTCTGGGCGCCTCGGGGAACTGGTACGTGCACTGTGTGTTGGGGACACATCTGTGCTGCCCTTCCCGACAAACCCGTGTCCTCCCATCGTCCTCCCATCTTCCTCCCAACGCATCCCAGGAGCGGTCCGAGCTGGGAGGCAGGTGGGGCGGACTTGCTGACAAAGCTAAACACCGCAGGGTGATGCGGGACTAAGAGCAGAAGCGTCCCCGTTGATCCCTGAGAGCAGGTGGCCCTTGGGAAGCGATGAGAGGGGAAGGAGCGGTATCCTGGGGTTTTTTAAGTGGTACGAGTACCAGGGGCATCTTTGGGATAACATTTGGTCTTTTGTTGTTCCTGAAACAACTCCAGAGCTTTTATAACAGTGAAAGGAGCTTCCTTTGTTATTCAGAACCAGCTCCTTCCTACCACACCTGAGTTTATGCTAACGAGGCCCCCCAGAGAACCACAGGATGGGGGCCGGTGGCCAGGGGAACCGACCAAGTGATTAGGAGGAACTTTCAGCCCCACCCTCCAGAGCTCCTGGGAGAGATGGGCTGGGGACTGAATCCATCACCAGTGGCCAATGATTTAATCGTGCCTGCTTTGTAATGAAGTCTCTCTAAAAACCCTAAAGAATGCGTTCACAGAGCTTCTGGGTGGGTGAGCAGGGTCAGATGCTGGGAGGGTGCCACCCCCAGGGAACACGGAAGCTCCACACCCTCTCCCCACACCGCACCCTGTGGTCTCTTCCATCTGGCTGTTCTTGATTTACACCCTCGCATAAGGAACTGCTGATGGGGGGAGCAAATGTCCCCTAATTGCAGGGCTGATCTAGCCGGTGATCGAACCAGGCCCAGGTCCTTCCAGAACTGAACTGAGCTGGGGGGCACCCCGCTGGTACTGGAGAATCGCTCAGGATGGGAACCCCACCCCCACCGCACATCTGGCCTACGAGGCGTCAGTGCGTGCACGGAAGAAAAGGGGACTTTTCCGTACAGTGTTATACCTGGAAATTCCTGAACACATGTGCAGATGCCAAGGCCCTTACACATTTCTCTCTGGGCACGAACTAAACGTCCAGCCTGCAGAAGTATTTTAAACCCAGATCATGTTCGGCTGGCAAGCTATTTTTGTTGACCTCTAAGCAAGTAAAACCTTGTGCAAACATAACTCAACAGCCCACTGAAATACCTTTTTGGCACACCAATTAATCTTCTCACGCACCCAACCACATATACTTAATTTTTCATACGCAGAGTTGTTGGGACATACAGAAGCAACAAAAATGTGAGTTTGTTAATATTCAGTAACTATTTGTCTTTAGTAATCAGACCAAAATATTAAGACTGAATCTGTTTCTTGTTCCTTTAAGCCATTTTTAAAGAGTAAAAGCAGGTATATACCCACCCCCCGCCCCACCAAATTAAAAGCCAAGATCCAAAGAGGCATCTGTACACTCCTGTTGCTAGCTGCCGCCTTCACACGCCGAGGGGCGGAAGCAGCCCACCGCCTGTCAGGCAGAGAAACAAAACCGCGTCCGTCTGGACAATGGGATATTATTCGTTCTTAAGCAGCAAGGAATTCAGACACAGGTTACAGCATGGATGGGCCTTGAGGACATTATGCTGAGTGACAGGAACCAGCCACAAGAGGACGAGTCCTGTGAGACCCCAGGCAGAGGTGCTCGGCGTGGCCGAGCTCAGAGACACGGAAAGTAGGACAAAGGTCTCCCGGGCCCAGGGCAGGGGCGATGGGGGGAATCGTTTTGTGGGGACAGAGTTTCAGTTCTGCACAGCGACAGGCGTTTTGCGGCTGGAGGGTGGTGACAACCGTGTGAATTCACTGTAAGTCACTGAACAGCGCCCCGAAAACTGGCCGAGACGGTACCTTCTGTGTTGGGCGTGCTTTACCACAGTTCACAAAAGAATAATAGATAGTAAGAACATTTTTAAAGTGGGAATGTTTAATATTCTCAAATATGGCCACTTAAGAAATTGGTCTGGCCACTCTGCCTGGGCGCCTGCCAGGGCCTGCACCCGAAACTGCCCCAACCAGGAGCAAGGCCATGCGCTGGGGCCTCACGGGCATGGCCTCCTGAGGCCACCCCCCCTCTTGGGGGGCCCACTCCAGGGGCAAGGGGCCCACTCACACCCCTGCCCTCGGCTGAAAGCCCCTTCCACTGTCTCCCTGGTCCTCCTCCCTGGCTTCTTCCAGCACCAGAGCCCAGGTAATGGTGGGGTGTGGCTCCTGTTGGCCCCCCAGAAGTGGGCTCTGGGGGGGTGCAGGTATGACAGGGATGTGGCCCGAGGTGACAGGAGGGGACAGGGGTTTAGTTGGGGAGAAGAGTCAAGAGTCACTTCAAGAGGAGAAACAGTGTCTTGAGTGTGTCAGGACCCTGTCAGGAGGCAAAGCAAGGTTCGGGACACCCCAGGCCCGGCGGGTGGCGGGGAGGTGGCTGAGGGCTGTGGGGCACCCCTGGGGTCGGCCCCTCCGGGACGCCCAGACAGACAGACAGGCTGGGGAGGGGCCAGGCCTTCTGAGTTTCATGAAACGTGCACTCCTGTTCTAACAGATGTTAATTTTCAGGACAATTGCGTAGTCTTCTCCCCCAGTCCTCTGGACCACAGCAGGTAGGCACTCAAACCTTACGACAGGCATGTGTCTCCTGCTGGCGCGGGCAAAGCTGGACCCCAGGCGTTAGGTTCTGGACGAGCAGCACCTACGGCGATACAGCGGGCGTGTGCCCTGTCACACAGCGGCGCCCGCAGCGCTAACGCCTTCCCCATAGCGGCCGGCGGCCAGGGCAGGCAGGGCCAGGCCCCTGGCTGCAGTGGCCCTCGGGGAGGGCGGCGGCTCTGTGTCTCTCCAGACTAGGTGACAGCTCAGGGGACTGCAGCTCTCGGAGGGAAGGGGCTGTCACAAAGTCCAG
Organism: Trachops cirrhosus; assembly: GCA_028533065.1. Taxonomy (NCBI): domain Eukaryota; kingdom Metazoa; phylum Chordata; class Mammalia; order Chiroptera; family Phyllostomidae; genus Trachops; species Trachops cirrhosus. The sequence continues at coordinate 1,410,446 of CM052549.1, forward strand.
GGCAGGTCTCAGAGTCGAGTGTCGACATCCTGGCAGCCACACAAGTCTCCCTCGACCACAGAGCAAACAGCGCAGACGGGAGATAATGATTAATCGCTCTGGACTTTGAGTCCACGCGATGTGCTGCTTCAGCCTACGTGTTAGAGGGCTGTGGAGTGATCCTGCCCGACACAAATACCTGGAAGACCCAGGAAGCTACCACATCTCACTCCGGGAGTCTCGTCCCTGAAGTCCGGGACGGGGCTCCTGACGGGCGGGGAGCATCGCCTGGGAAAGAGCACCCGTGTTCCCTCTTTCTTGAGTTTCATCTGGCCGTGGGGGTGCAGGAGAGCCCTGGACACCCCGGAAGCTTCGTTCAGGCCCCCTACGGCTTGACTTCTGCACAGCGCCTACGGGACACGGGACCGGAGCTGCGCACGGCAGACAGTGACACAGGCCCCAAGACGCGGCGTCTGTCTGTTCTGTTGGGAGACAATCACAGGGGAAGAAAGGGCAGAGACACGCTCACAAAATGTCCCTCCGAGGGGGCAAAAGATGGAGTACACCTCTCTCATGCAGTCCTTCGCGATTTCATGGTTTTTTCCTCAACCTTCTGATTTCAACTCCTGAATCTTCTCTTACATCACACGTCGGGCAGAAGCCTGGGCACAAGGAACTGTGCAAATAGCTTGTCATTCTGGAAGGCTCTCACTTTCCATCAGCCTGACATGGATTAGTCCAACAGCATTGGGACTAAACGGGGAAAATCCAGGTCATAGTCCACAAGTGTCACTGGCTTGCACTGCGTTCTCAAAAAGCAATTTTTTAGAAGGAAGTTAGACACCCGGACATTTTCATGATCCCACTCAATGGTAAACGCCCTGTGGCTTTAACTCAAAAACGTGAAGTCCGTGCAAGGAGCCCACGCTTTCCTTCCTCCAGTACGTGTCTACTGAGCGCCAAGGACGTGTGTGACATCGTCCCAGGCACTGGGAGTGCAGATGTCCCCAAAACAGACAGCCCCCACATCCGCCCCCACATCCCAAGAGGCGGCTTTGGACGGGGCGGCAGTGCTGGACGCGGAGTCACAGGGAAGGGTCTGAAGCGTCTCTTCCACGTCTGGAAAAATAACTCCCTGCTCCAGTTCAGGGACAGCTCACGGTAGACCAAGGGGCGGAGGCACATCCTGTGAGAAAGTGAGGGGGCTCCTCCCGGAAAGGGGCCACTTCGGCCAGGGGGAGGGAACCCCAAGACTGAGAGTCTTGAGAGAGGCCCACAGGCAGAGAGGACGCGGGCGAAGCGAGTGTGGGGCCCCACCCAGAGCACGCTCCCCAGGGAGGCCCGGGGGCCAGGCTCGCTCCTCGGCAGACAGAGGAATTTTCAAACCAGATCTCTGTTTACAGGCGAGGGGAGAACACTCGGCTCTCAGAAGGGCCCAAGGTGCAAGGCTTCAGCCGGGGGAGTCAGTCCAGGAGAACGTTCCAGGCGATTCCAAGAAATGGCACCGCTCCCAGAACTGAAATGCCCAGGAGAGAGGGGCTGGCTTTCCAGGATGTGGATGAAAACAGGGTTTCACAGGAAGGAGGGGACGTCCAGGACGGGGCCGGGGTGGCCAGGGACCTCGCTGTGTCCTGTGCCTCCACAGCCCATCGGATGGGCGGGCGGGGGTCTGCTTTGTGAAACCAAGTCCCTGGGACTCACCTGGACCCATGCTGAACCCACACCTTCGCAGCCCAGTCAGGAAATGAACAAAACTCATAACTGAGAGCTTGTTATTCTCCTAATTCTTTTTCCGTTAAGAGAAGTGACAGCACATGCGTGTGTAAACGGTACCTTCGGAATGGTGGTCCAGGGGAGGGATGCTCGTGGGACCCTCTCTCCGAATTGGCTCTGATGGGCTTGAATTCTGGCCGAGCAAACACGGGGGGAGGGGTTCCGCAGGCTGGAGGCGGGAGCTGGGGGGCGGGGGTGGTGCGTGTCTGGTTTTTGTTCTGTCTAGATATAACACTGCATTTATTAATGAGGATGAACAACAGCCGCCATTTCTTTTTTTTTTTTTTAATCCTCACCCGAGGACATTTTTTTTTTCATTGCTTTTAGAGAGAGAGGAAGGAAGGGAGGAAGGGAGAGGGAGGGAGAGTGGAGAGAGAGAGAGAGAGAAACATCGAATGGTTGCCTCCTCGTACGTGCTCCCACCAGGGATTGAACCCACAACCCAGGCATGTGCCCTGACTGGGAATCGAACTCGTGACCTCTTGGTCCATGGGACAGTGCTGCGAGCCGCTGAGCCACCCGGCTGGGGCAGTAGCCTCCATCGCCGGAGCATCGGCAGTGCCAGGCCCTGAGCCAGGCACACCTCACAGCTGCCGTGGTCTCTACCCTTCTCAGCAAACCAGCCGAGTGGGCATTTCACAGGTTTCCGATGAAGAAACCGAGGTGGGGAGTCACGCAGCCAGCAAGACAGAGAACACAAGCCTTGCCGTGCAGAGTCAGACCCGGGGCTGCGTCCTCCTCACATCTCTGCTGGGCCACTTCTCCTGCCTCCCTCACTGACCCTGAGCGGCCAGAAGGCCGCCTCGTGATCCAACCTCGCACCTGGCGCACAGTAGGTGCTCAGTTAATGCCGGTGGACTGCGTGGAAAATGGAGTCACCAGCCTGCATAAATCAAGCTGTAGAATTTTCCAAAAAGTCAGACAGCCAGGCTGCTGAGTCGCGGATCCTGCAGCTCCTTGGAAAAAGCCCCGCCAGGCAGGTTACATGCGGGCCACGGGGTGAATCCACGCCAGACTGTCTGCTTCCAACAAGGGATGGCTGGGGTCCAGGAGGGGCTGTCCCGGGCACGGCGGCTCCGTGCAGGAAGCGCCGCCTCGCAGGCCAGACCTGTGCCCGGGAGCCCGCCCGCCCGGCCACGCAGGCCTTCCGGCCGTGCTGAGGTCGCAGGGTCCGGAGAAGGGCCCTGCTCGGTCTCTCTCCCAGAAGTACAGCCGGCAGCACCTCCCAGGGGCTTCTCCGCTGTGAATGCCCCCCTCGCCCCCTGCACACCCACAGGTCCCTTCTCCCAGCCAGTCCAGGTTTCCACAACACAGCCGGGGACCCACAGAGCAGACTCCACCCCACGCAGCACTGCCCTCTCCTCCTGTCCCACGGAGGGGACGGGTGTCCCGCAAGGGACACCGCTGTCCGTCCTTCTCGGGGACAGCCGCTTCACACCCCCAAGACCAGCCTGTCCTCAAACCGAGGCCTTGGACCGAGCTCGCCTGAGGACGGGAGGACTTGGCCTTTGGTGGGACGCAGGCTCTGTTCCGGAAGGGTTTCTTTTCCAGGTGGGAAGTTTGGGAATAAGGGTAGGTGTGCAACAAGTCACGGACGCACAGCTCACGTCCCCAAGAAGCACAGACATCCTCGGTCCTCGGCGCTATTTCCCCTGACAAGCACTCTCCTCTGCTGTGTCCAGCGCCCTGGAGCTTGTCCAAGTGGGCGATGCAGGCCGGGGAGGGGTGGGGGCCAGGGGCAGGGCCGCAGCCTGCGCCGGCATCTCCGCCCGCCCTGCACCACGCCCAGGAGCTGAGTGCCGTGTGCCAGTTCACAGATTAGAGGCTCGGGGCTCAGAGAGGTTACGACACACACCCGGCCACATGCGGCTCTTAGCAGAGCCTCGAGTCCTGCCCCGGTGTGGCCAGCGAGGCCAGCACCCTTTCAGTTTCCCCCCGAAATTAGAAACATAAACACGATCTCAAGGAACGTGGCACTAAATTGGAAAGACAGACAGGCCCCTGGCACAAGCGCGGAGTGACAAGCTCTGGGGAGGAGGAAAGGTGACAGGAGGGCACCCAGGAGGAAGCGGCTTATCCAGCGTGCCGGAGAAGCGAGGGGCCACCGGGCAGGAAACCCGGAGGATGCCCGCGTAGGGTGGGCTGCCGCTGGGGTGCTCAGAGACCCCGGTAGGAAGGACAGACTTGGATAGCACATTCCGGAAGAGCGAGCCGTCTGTGCACCTGCTGCCTAGGTGACGGGCAATGTGACAGGAAGCCAAAGGCGGCGTGAGGCCTCGCCAGCGGAGCAGGAGCACGCAAAGTGCCTGAGAAAGCGAGTGGTGTTCCCAGGCCGGGTTTGAACACAAAGAACTCTGGTGGCCAACGAGAATGGCCGGAGAGTGGCCCTGCAGGGAAGGGGTAGGGGGATCAGTGTCCCTGAGAGGCACCCCACGTGCCCCGAGGCCAGGAGACACCACCTTGCTCCGACACAGACATCCAGTGGCCCGTGTGTCGGTGGCCGGGGGTCAGTGTGCCACGTCCCCAAGGAGGAAGTGTGTGTGATGCAAGGTGCTTTCGGCGGCTGATGAACCAGCTGGTGAGGAGCCCACTGGGGTGATTTTTTTTATCCTCACCTAGCGCATGCCTACTGATTTTAGAGAGGGGGGAAGGGAGGGAGAGAGAGGTGTCCACGTGAGAGAAACACGGACCTGTTGCCTCTTGCACGCGACCTGCGACCCTTCTGGTTACGGGAGGACCACGCTCCAACCCATGAGCCGCCAGCCAGGGCTGGCGCGATTTTTCAGTCCATTCGGCAGAGACACACTGAGATGGAAGGATGAACGTGCTGTGTCCCCACTTCCTCCAGGCCCTGTCCCCCCCGGGAAGGTCAGCACTATCAGTAAAGCCTTTCTTGGTCAGAGCTAAATCCGGACGTGGCGGGTGTCGGTTACCGGTCCCTGGCACGTTCTGAGGGAGGCGGCAGAGGACAGTGAGGCCACCAGGCAGGCTCCTGGCTCCAGCACCGGTGACTGAACGGCAGAGGCACGTCTGTTCCTTGGAAGGAGGCTGAAGGAGCTAGCTGTTCACACGCCCATCGTGCCCGCCCGCAGGTGGGGGCCACGGGTTCCCAGAACCCGCGTGGCGATGAGATGAGCTCACTCCGGGCTACGTGGCACTGGCTGTGTCAGCAAATGTGACACACGCAAGTTCGCGCGCCCCATCTGAGGGCAGCGCACGTCCCCTCCTGAAGGACGCAGGCTTGCATTCCCTTACTCACAACCTCTAGCTGGGGATCTTCCTTTGGGGGTAGAGCTTACTATTACATAGCAACAACGGCTCATTCCTAAAAAGTGTTTATCTGAATGGCTGGTGAGCTGTGGCTTTAAAAAAAAAGTGAACTTGGGTGAAAACGCATTATTCGATTTTAGGAGACAGCGTATTCTGATTTTCTACCTAAGGGAGATAGAATCTTCATCACTGCTCTTCACAAGGGATTATAGCTAAACGGCTCCCTGGCATTTCTAAAAGGCATTTAGACTTCCTTGGGCAAAAAGATTCAGATGCGATGCGGCCAACAAATTAAAAATGACGCACCGCCCACAGCTGTGTCCCCGGGCTTTGTGTGGCCTGGACGAGCAACAGGTATTTGTGGAAGGAGGGAAGGAACACACGGATAAAACGGACGGACACAAAGCTGCAGAGCAGGAGGATGAGAAGCCAACGCACCAGAAAACCAGGCGCCTCCATGCCCACTTTGTCCCCACCTCCCACCCGAGGACGAAGGACCTTCCACGTGGAGGGGATGGGGCAGCACAGAAAAGGAAGGGAAGCGGTGGTCCAGGATGGGGGAGGACGCCTTGGAGATCCCACCGACCGCGCTGCTTTCGAGGACCAGGCAATGCGGCTCCGACAGCCGCCGTCCTGGCGTGAGCGGCGGACGCGGGTGCAGAGTCAAAGACAGGGAGACGTTCATGGACCTGAGAGGACAGAGGGCCAGTCCTGGGGCAGGACGGCGCCTCGGCGAGAAGCGCACCTCCGGACCCCTCCCTCGGGGTGTGATCTGGGCAGGCGTTCTGATCTCTGCGCCTCAGTTTCCCCCGAAAGACAGCCCCCCTCCCAGGACAGTCTGGGTGCTTCAGTGGGCACGTGGTGCAGCTCCAGTTCTTAACAGGCTGAGAAGCCACTGTCTTCGCAGGAGGAAGTCGCTGGCACTCGGAAGAAAGGGGTCGGACGGGGCAGGAAATCCTGGCGTGTGACCGGCGGACTCCGATCGTCCGACCCACACTGATGCCGCCGGAGAACCTCTGAGGACAGTGACCAGCGGGGCCCGTGTCCCTTAGGGCGGAAAGGAGTTGATTTGTGGGGAAACGACGATCAGTGACTTTTTTGCCTCCCAGCTCTTTTGTACCTCAACCCGATAAGCTGAGTTTAGGCATGGGGTCGAGGTCAAATCAATCAAAATCACAGACGACCCTGCGTCGCTATCCAACCAGAGGCCATTACTACCTGGGGCTCGGTGGAGCATTTTCAGGAAAAGAGCACCGTCTTTGGAAAGGACGCTAAGGACACGAAAGGGGTGAGCGTGTGCGTGTGTGTGTGCGCGCGCGTGCACGCAAGAGAGAGAGAGAGAGAGAGAGAGGGAGGATAAAACGCTGACGACACTCTCAGGGGTGGCGAAGTGGAAGAGGAAGTCACGAAGGCCTCAGACGGGCCCCAGTGGAACCCTGGTCACGGCGAGGATGAGGGGCCCTCCGTCACCCCAGTGCTCCTGGCACCCCACACAGCGCACGGCGCCGTGGGAAGGGGAGGTGTGTGTCAGCTGGTCTTCGTCTTTGCCCCCCCGCCCCCGAACTGTTGGAACCCCCTCGGGGCGGGGGCGGGCCTGTCTGGGACCCGGCTGTGAGTCCGTGGTGCGTGAGCTCAGGAATTCTGTAAAGGCTCACCTATTAAACCCGGCTCCTCGCGAGGCGCCGGAGCAGAACCGCGGGCCAGCGAGCCGCGGCTCTTACCCTGGAGAAACGCGTGACCTCCTGAGAGAGGGGGACGCGGTGCTGCACGAGGGACCCCCACGGGGCGAGTCACACACACAGGCACACGCTGGGGGGGGCCTCTAAATCCCCCGTGACGCGCCCGCAGCCCTGACTCCACATGGGACGTGGTCATGCTGAAAGGCATGTGCGGACGGCAGGTGGCCGGTGCCCCCGGGCCGGCACCCTCTCCTGGCCAGCCCCCCGTGGCGCGGGCGGCTCGGCGTCTGCGTCGAGCCGTCATGACCCCCAGAAACAACTGGTTTGCACACCCTGACGCCCTCACACCTCACGTCTCAAAAACACTGTCAGGGAAAAGCTCCCAGGAGGACCATGCGATTGAGCACTTCCAGCCGCAGGTACAGATGCTCAGAGGACCGGACACGGGGGTGGGGGTGGGGATGGGCACCTGCACCGCAGGCCCGCGGTGCGTCACTCCCAGGAGCCGCTGACGGGAGGACAGACAGACAGAATGCGGCCTGTATGTGCGACGGAGGGGCCCTCGGCCATGGAAGGGGCGCAGTCTGACGCGGGCCGCCTACGGCACGGACCCTGAAAACAGGAGGCCACGTGAAATAAGCCAGACGCACGCACGGTCCCTCCGACAGGCGGTAACTAAGCGGAAGGGGCGGACTCGGAGAGAGGCGGCCGGACGGAGGCAGCCAGCAGCTGGGGAGTCGCTGCCTGATGGGTGCAGAGTCCCCGTTTGGGGTGACAGAAGCGTCTTTAAAACGGGGGGTGGTGACGATCGCTGCAGATGTCACGAATGCCACCGAACGGCACGCTTCACGTGGCTTTACTGTGAAGTGTATTTTTACCGTCCCAAAAACGCTCTTAAAGAGCCCCCAAGGGCAAGTGCGGCCATTACAAAAATGACCGTCTTCCAGAGGAAAACGCGTCCCACGCGGTGCTGCTCGGACCTGTGTGAGGCGTCTGCACAGCTGCCACTCAAAAATAAGCTGCTTACAGGCGGGCTGAGCTCAGAGAGACACCGGGGCGGGGAGTAAATCCTCTCGGCCCGGGGAAGGGACGGGTCAAGGAAAGTCGCAGGGGATCCTGTATTCTGGACACCAGGACCCTTGCAAAGCAGCTGCCACCTCTCCACCCCAGCCATCCCCATGCCCCAGGTCCGTCACCAGAGCTCCCGACGGCGCCTGGACATGAAGGAAGGAGGGGACAGCAGCCCCAGGGCTGTGTCAAATTCCGCCCGCAGTCCCAAGGGTCCGGTTAAGAAGCCCCCGAGCACCGAACTCCGTGTCAGGCACTGCGCAGTCAGGGAAGGTGTGGTGACTCAGGACGAGGGCACCCACGCCCGCGCCCTGCAGACACCCAGGGCTGCGAGGACCCCTGAGGAACAAGCGGGTGGCACTCGGACACACGGGAAGGACAGGCCTGTGCCTTTCAGCCCCGTAGTCTCCCTGCTCTCCAAGTCCTCTCGGCTCTGCAGCCCTCCCCACCCCCCATCTCCCCACCACCTCCACAGCTCTGCCTTTCCCAGAACGTCCCAGAGCTGGAATCACGCCGGGTGCAGCCCTCCCAGGCTGGCTTCTTTCACTCAGTCACATGCGTTTAACGTCCCCCGGCGTCTTTTCGTGGGTTCACAGCTCATTTCTTCTGAGGGCCAGAGAACATTCCATTGTCTGGATGGGCCACAGTTTATTTCTCCATCACCTACTGAGGGGCGACTTAGTTGCCTCCAAGATTTGGCAACTGTGAGTAAAGCTGCTGCACAAAGTTACAGTGTTTGTGAGGACGCACGCGTTCAGCTCCTCTGGGTAGCAAATACTAAGAAGTGTGACTGCCGGGTCGTACGGCGAGACCGAGCTCAGTTCTGCAAGCAGCCGCCCCACCGTCTCCCACAGGGGCTGCCCTGCACTGCGCCCCCGCAGCGATGGGCGGGGGTCCCCTGTAGCCGTGCGTCCTCGCCGGCGCTGAGCGTTGCACTTTTGTTTCTGTGTTTTTGCAACATGTTTGCAACACGTGGAAGCAAAACTGGGTTGCAGTTTTGTTTCTGTGTTTTTGCAACACGTTGTCCACGTCCCTCATATTTGCACACTCATTGGCCTGAAGCTGCCACGGTTCCCTGGCTTCGGTTTCTCCACAGTGTCCTTGTCATGGAGAGCTGTGTCTCTCCTCCTCCTGAGGGCTGTGCCAGGGGTCTGCTGTCTGGGGGCCTGGCACAGAAGACTAGCTCTCGAATTTTCTCCTGTCCACTGAGACCGTCTTCATGACTTCACTAATATCCGGTCTTCGTGTTCTCAATTCCTTCCCTGCTCCTTCGAGTTACTCGGTTTTTATTCTTCCAGTTTCAATGTGTCTCTCTTTAAAGGCTCAGAAACCGAGTCTGGAATGCCTTTTTCACGAGGCGTTTTACGGCCTCCGACCTGCAGCACATCCCCATTTCCCCCACTCCGAGTGACGGGTGTTTTCGTCGTGAATCCCTCCGGAGCCCACGGGTGAAGCGGGTGTGTGTGCTAAAGTTTCTGTTGCCTTCTTTGAACCTCTTCTTGACTTCTGATTAAGCCGCACTGGGTGAAAGACCGTGGCTTGTGTGAAACAGATTGCTTAAAACGTAGCACGGCTTTCTGTGTACGGTCCACTTTTTAACAAGTCCCACAGATTTCTGAGAAGAATCGAGAGTCTGTGTGTCGTCTGCAGGTTCTGTGTGCGTTTCCAGGGTTTGGAGCCGGTTAATACTGCTCTGGAGTTGCCCCTGGCACTTTATTTTCTAGTTTCTGCCTGACGCCCTTTTTCTCCCCCCACATTTTTCGTCCTTTTCTGCTCAACATTGGTTGTTTTTATTAAATATAAATGCCCTTCTGTTTTTTTTTCCTGCTAGGTTTGAAACGATAAATGTTAGACATACTCTTTTAGTAACCACGGTCAATATTTCAGTTACACATTATATTTTAAAGTACATAAGTCAGCATACTTTCCCCAGCACAGTCTCAAGTTACTTCACATTCCCCTTCCCGCTGGGGCCCCGCTGAGCCTTAACGACTCTCTGGACAAACCCACTCTCCAAAGACACACACAGACTCCCAACGTCTAATTATCCAAAGTTCTAGTGTAACCTCGTTTTAATAATTCGTGTGGAATTGAGCTTCAGCACCACACCCCTGCCCTGCACACTGTTGTGTCCGATCTCGAAGCACAACTTCTAATAATTCTGCCGTAAGGATTGCCAGTAACCAATTTTCTCAATCTTGGTCCAGAAAAAAAAAAAAAGAAAGAAAGAAAAACCCTTTATTGCTTTCACTAGCTGTTGGGATACAATTTTCCATAAAGCTCTTTTCCTCTCCGCACTCTGAAAACCCTGCACCTCCCCTCCCAAGTCCACTCTCAGTCCAAAGGCTGTGCCCGCGTTGGAAAATCTGGTTTTTCCCTTTGCATTGTCTCTGCGCCTCCCGCTTTCTGGAATAACGCGACGTGCCTTCAGATGGGAATTACTCTTCCTTTTTCCTTTTAACCCTTTGACTACAGTGTGGGGATAGTGCCTCCTCTGTGCTGGCCCGCTCCCCGCCAGCATCTCTTCAAACGGCCCCCACCCTGCCCCGTGGCCTCCTCTGCCAGACGCCAGCCTGTCCATGTCTGGGCCTGGGGGCCGCTCTGCGGTGTAGGGAGGAGGCTCCGGCTCATTAATCTTCCTTAGACCGAATTTTTAAAATGCCCGTAACTAGATATTTCATTCCCGAGACGTCTAAGGAACTCTTTCTCACGCCCGCCTGGTTCTGCCTTCGCCTCTTTGCCCTGCATTTCTAGTTTCTCGTGCTCTTGTCCAGGCGTGATTCCGTCGTGTCCCCGGGCCTTCCTGACACCCTCTCCCAGACTTGCCTTCACTGCGAGCGAGCGTCTGTCGGCACTCCGGGACCCTGCTGGCTGTGCCTCTGAGCAGGAGGAAGCTCCGTGTGCCGGGGTGCGGGTCTGCAGCCCCGTTCGAGAGCTGTTTGCCGTGTGGGTGGGGTAGGACCTGGGGGGCTGAGGCCGGTGGGTCGGCCTGGCTCACACACGCTGCTTCCAGGGTCCTTCAGGAGCTGGGGCGCTGCACCCCGGCCCCCACCTGCACGCAATGACCCGGGCCCTCACTGTCGCCCAGGGCCTTGCCTGCCAGCCATCGGGGCTGCTTGGGGACCTGCTCCCGGTAAAAAGGTCTGCCTGCGTCTGAGCCAGGCCGCCCTTCAGTTCTCCTGTCCGATGCGCCATGTGCAGAGGGGAGCGCGGACTAGAGGGAAGGAGGTCAGTGTCGCGGCGTGTCTCACAGGATGAACCCCCAGGGAAGCCGGGTTCCACTTGGAGACAGGTTCCTGCACTCCGCAGGTCTGTCTCCCTGCTCACTCCTGGGTGCCGGGACGTGTCGGATGCCTGGCGTCAACCAGCCCCTGAGGGACCCTCACCAGGGAACAGCCGGCCCTCCTCCCCCTGCACGGCGACCCCCCCGTAACGGCGTGACCTGCGTAGGTGTGCAGCCTGCCCCTGCGGTACCTGAACGCCCCGCTCAAAGGCACGGGAGAAGACAGGAGCTGTACAAAGCTCTCCCAGTATAGATTCTTTTCTAACTTTCTGATTCAAGTATTAACATAGATTTCACATGAACATTCACACCAGAACTTAGATTATTTTCATTACACGAGACCGTTTGAAAGCAGCTGAAATGTCACGAATTACGAATTTCCAAGGTTTCAGAGCCAACGTTAACAAGCAGGCCTGTTCCCCTTGCATCATCCCAGCTGAGAGCCTGCTTGAGGGTGACCCTGAAACGGCGCTCGCCCCGGGCGCCCCAACTGTTCAGCACCTTCTCAGCACCCAGGACCCCTTCTCCGACTCGGGCTCAGCTCTCGGCTTCTGTTTTTCCTAAAGGTCACCCTCTTTCTCATCAAGCGACTTTGGAAAATCTAACGATCCCCGTTCCTATGAGTCCCAACCCTTCTGCCTCTGGTCCTGAAACTCTCCACTAAACCGCCAGCCTCGCTCACTTGTCCTGCTCCATCTCGTGACCCATCCAGCTCCCTTCCAGGCCCCCCGTCCACGGCCGACACCTGACTTCCCAACCCTGCACCCGCTCTGGGTCATCCCCTTCCTTCCCACGGCGACTCCACAGGAAGTTACTGGGAGAAAGAGAAGGGTCACAGAAAAGCAGTGAGTCACCGAGGGCCCACGTGCAAACCTGGGCGGGAGGCAGATGCGCCACGCCAGGGTCACGAGGAAGTCACCTGGAGGAACCCCCCCCCCCGGGGAAGTGTATTCCTGCGAATCCCTGGGACACCTCACGGGAAACGGATTCTGAAGTGAGTTCGTTGGAAGGACGTCCATGAAGACCCTGTAACTGAGCATGTGGCTGTTCTCTGGAATTGTTCTCTTCGAGGGGAAACCGGTCAGGATCCTTTTAGTAAGAACAGCAGCAGAGAATGCTGCATCCTAGCAGCGCCGCCCCGGGTGTGTGCGTCCTTACCTGTGGGATGCGCAGTTAGGCGAGATCGGGCTTTGGAGCCGGGTGCCGCGGGGTCTCGTGGGCCACGAGGGGACGGCTGCTCCGCCTGGTCCTGGGGGGAGACAGGGGCAGGGGGCTCTGGTCAGAAGGCGCACAACACCTGCTGTGTCACCGCCACCCCCCGGCCCCACACCCCCTGTCCTCCCCGGTTCCTCACTGCCTCATCATTGCTCTGCCTCCTGAACTTCCCAATGACGGGTGTTTCAAAGTGGCCGCACGGGGACATTGGTCCTGAAAAAGTGCAGGCTGCGTGGCAAAGGAGTTTGAGGAAGTCACTCCTGTTTTCTGCACTGAAATTGCTTTCTCCGAGTAGCAGCTCGAGAAGAATTGTTGCCAACTGCGGGATTTTAGCAAGGAGTGTGCACACCCAGCGTCGTCGCGTAGCAGGTGACTTTCTGTGACAATTACTGGGTCGCACCGCACACGGGAGGTCTGTGACCCGCCGCGGAGGCTGTTTTCCAATGTCCCCCCTTCCTGTCCTCCCCCCGCCCACCGCCCCCCGCAGAGGCACACGGAGCTCATCGGCATTGGGTAGGAGTCTTCAGGGTGAGCACAAACATTTCTGGCCAAAGTTATCACAGCAAAGTGACGACCCAGCCCACCACTCAGGAAGAACGTGGGATTATAATCGAGCCAGTGACAGACACATGGACATGTAAGAAAACAAAAGGGGCCTTTTCACACTGGTAACACATCCGCAGTAATTAACGAGGGCCGGAGAGAGGCCGACTTTCTCTTACAGATTTAAGAAACCTGTGGCACTTTTAGAATGTGCACTGATACCTCGTAAGTGGGCTTTAGACCTCTGCTGAAAGCATAAGATGTGCAAAGAAAATCTACTATTAATACCAATAAAACGTGTGTGGACACAAAGGGCCACCTGCCGAGCCGCTGGCCCCAGGGAGGCCTGCGTGGTGGCCGTGCACACTCAGAGGCCTGGAGGAACCACACAGCGCGGTCTGGTCATAAAAATTCCTGCCTGAAAGCGGGTGGTGGCGGGCAGTCACGTCCGAGGCTGCAGCTCCCCGGACAAAGGTCCATCTCTACCATCAGCGAGGCCGTCTGGTGCCTGTGTGCCTCGGAGATAACGTGCTTTTAAAAGGCAGCCTGCTCTCTCTCTACAGGCCCCTCAGGGCAGTCTCTGGCACCAGAACGTGAGCGCCCGGGACCCCTCACTGCTGCCTCGTCTCCTGAGTGCCAGCTCTGGGGGCTGCGAACGCTGCCTCTCCGCACACGCCAGTGCAACACAGGCGTGCGCCTCTCCGTCTGGCCCTGCCATCCAACCCCAGAGACCCCCCACCCCGCTTTGCTCTCTCCCTTAACCCGACAGCAGCGAGATTAACGTAACACCCCTGCCATCTCCTACGTGGCATCCAGTGTACAAGATAAGCTGTGAAACTGGCATACTCTGGAGCATTTTCTCGATCCATGGAGGTTTCACTTCCTGGCAACTTTCGCCAGTTTAGCCCAAATAAACTCGTAAACACTCTCCACAGGCTTGGATGTCCCTTACGTTGACAATGTCACAAACCGAGCAGGCAGTCGCCCCGTCCCATGTCTGTGCAAAGGAACCAGCCCCAGGTGGGAAGCTCCACGTGGGGCCAGGCGGGGCCCCACGGTGCAGACGAGGACACTGAGGCACAGAGGGCTCCACCCACCCCACTCTCACCCGAGGGTGAGGGGCAGCCCCGGGGCTTGGAACCCAGGCAGCTGGCTTCAGAGCCCACGCTCCTTCCCACCCACAGTGCCTGAGAAACTTAAAAAAAAAAAAGAAAGAAAGAAAAGAAAAGAAAAGAAAAGCACATTCATTTAGACAAGGTGCTTTCTTGTCGAAACGGTTCCCAGGAAATCTGGGGAAACTGAACACAGCCCCTAAGGTCCTGGAGATATTTCCACTCCTCTCTCTCTTTACTCTGCCTTCAAAAGTAGATTTCTTTATGTTTTTAATCATCGATGTAGTCCTTGCTAGTCTTAAACAGTTAGATGTTGAAAAATGCATAAAGAAAAAAGTCGAAAGGAGTATCTTGACCCTTGTCCTGTCAGTTGGGTGTTCCTTCAGAGAGAGGAAGAAAAAAAAGGAATGCACACGTGTGTGTGTGTGTGTGTGTGTGTTTGTGCATGTACGCCACGCCTGAAATATTTATGGACGGCGTCCGAGAGGCAACGGAGTCACATGGGGGTTGTTACAAATGACCCTGATTAAAAAGTGGAATCCCAGCCACATGGCACGCGGCGCTGGACTCGAACCCAGCTTTCTGAAATGCTCCACGTCAGCATGCACCCCCCGCTCGGCACCCCCCCAAGCACATCTGCGCCACGGCCCCTTGCGCCAGGGCCCAGCTCGGGGGGCCTGGCTGTGCAGCACGCCCGGGTGCGATGAGGACGTGCTGTCGGGGGGGGGCTGGGGTGGGAGGCAGTGCTTCCCAGCTCCCCGACTCCAGCAGGGACCCCTCTTCTGGGCGTTCCTCCTCTGGTTTCCACGACTCCACGGCCAACGTCCCTCCACCCATCTGAGAGAAGCAGCTCTCTCTTTCCTGAACTCTAAGATGACCTATTTAAATTTCTGGAAACACGGAGCAGATAGGAAACAAACAGGAGCCTCCCCCCCAACAGGACAGTAACGGGGCCTCGCCGTGGACCACACACGGCCGACGTCGGAGTGTGCGCAGTTTTGTGCTGTGTCCCCCCACCCAGCCTCCCGAACCAACACCACACACCCCACAAGAGGGTAACTTAAAGCCTCGGCCACTGTGTCTCGGATTCCACACCGCTCGGTGGCGTGCAGGTGTCAGGGAGCGTCGGTACCGGTACCGACTGGAGACCTTTGTGCCTGCAACCCTGTGCTCACTTCAGGTGACTGACTCAGGGTCCCCGGAGGTCGCCTGCGTGTTTCGAAGGGTCGGCACGCACGCCGTCGACCTGTCACCGCTCACCCTGCCACCCCAGACCCAGCACGGCCCTGGTCCCGGCAGCTGAGGGGCAGATCGACGCCTGACGGTTCTGGAACCTCTCTCTTGCCTCGCCCCGTGGTTTTCACAAGCAGGCCTCACGTGCCGAGGCTGGACATTTTCTCACTGGCTCGGTAGCTCTTCGGCTTTGTTCTCCTGGACCCTGACAGGCCAGCTGGACGCGAGCCAGAGGGCGAGTGGGCTCCTGCTCACCCACCCTGAGAGGGGCTGTTGCCACCCCCCCCCCGCCGCTCAGGGGCCGAGTCCCTCAGTCACCAGCCATCGGCACAGGGACCACCGCGAGGGTCTGTCTACAACATGGAGTGCGGGGCAGGGCCTCGCCCCGAGCACCCGGACCCCCAGGAGGGGCCCCCACCGGGCAGGGGCCACGTCGGCCTCCTCCGCAGCACACTCTCCCCACTGCATTTGCCTTTAGATCCAGGTTGACGTCTGGTTCCCCGAAGTGGCGGTCAAGGCAGTGACGCTGGCCGAGCTCCGCCTTGGGGGCCCTTTGTCCAGCTTGCTCGCTGCCCTCCCCTCCGTGAAGATGACTCAACGACACCACTCGAGTGTCTTCTAATTTCCGGTCCTGCTCCGGTGTGACGCTCTCGTGTGTCTGGCCTGCACTCTGGCGGACGGGAAGAGATGAGCCCCCCTCCCCCCCGTGGCTGACCAGCTCGCCCAGGCCCCTCTGCCACGCCATCTTCCCTTCCGCCTGGCCGGGAAGGCCACTCTTGTCACACGTGACATCCTGCACACGTGTCCGTCTGCTTCTGCTCGACGGACGCCTGGGCCCCACAGGTGTGCGCCCACTCCTGGGCCGACACCCCGCCCCTTCCAGAGCGGGCACGGTGGGGCACATCCGTGGTCGGCAGACACGCCTTCCCCGCTCGCTCCCACCAAGTGTGCGTCAGGAGAGTTTCAGAGTTTGCCTAAATTGTTAAAACTTTCATCTGGAACCGTCACTCGTGAATAAGTGACTCATTACTGCCCATTACTGACACGAGTGTCGGGACTTGATCCTCTGCTGGGACCAGGTCGTACGGACAGAGAGAGCACGATGACCCCCTGCATTACAAAGGGGGAGGAGCCGGCCGCTTGGGGGGCCGGGCCTGGCGCTCGGAGTGCACAGGCGCCCCGGGCGTCTCCGGTGCACTGTTGAGTACCCCCAGAAGTCCTCTCGTCAGCAACAAGGACCCCAGACCCCCTTGAGACTCGTATTTAGAAGGCAAGCAACTTTCAAACCCAGAGTCCAGCTGCCCTGTCTAAGCAGCACTGCCCCGTTCACCAGACAGGAACACAGGAGGCCAGGTAAAACCTGAACTTCAGATCGACAGCTGCTAACTTTTGGGGTGTAAGTGTACCCCACGTATGGCTCAGGACCTCCCCTAAATATTTCTGTGCTGTATCTGAAGTCCGCCGGGCCTCCCACACTTTACCAGGAGGAGTGTCTCGAACCTGCGGGGGTCACAGAACAAACCCCAGCAGTGAGAACGGCGTCTCGGCAACCGGCGCGCATCCCCTTGCCCGTGAAATTCCCGGGTCAACAAAGAAACACACTTTTTAGAAGCTTTCGAAAAGAATTCTGTTATCCTGAGAAGCCAAGAAAAACTGTAGCGATTCGAAAAACGGCGGCGTTTATAAACTGAAGGTCTCACACAGAGGCAACCAGGAAGCGAGTCTAGCACAGGAAAACCACTCCCGGCGGCTCTGGGAGGCAGGGGCAAGCGCCTGCCCACCCCCACAGGCTGCCGGCACCGGGCTGGGCGCAGGGTGACAGCGGCAGGGACCAGAGTGAAGGCTGGGAACCTTGCTGGCCGGGCGTGTCTGGGGTTCCTGCTGGGGGCTCAGGGTTTGGGTCGGGATGGCCGGTGGTCTCGCCAGGCGGTGGGGACTGGAGGGTGGGGCAGAAGGTGGCTGCCTGTCTCCAGGGAAGGGACAGCCCTGAAGCCCCACAATTGTCACTCCACTGCTCAGTGCTGGCCTCCCAGACCTACGTGACTTTGGAAGTGCCTTCCGAGGTCGGACGCGGGCCCAGTACAGCGGGGCCGAAATGGGGCCTCCGAACAGCTGAAGACATGGGGCCTCCCGCAGGGGCCGCCTGGCCCAGTGATCTCATTCGGGCCCCACTAAGCCCTGCGAGGCTGGAGGGGGAGGGCGGGGGGCCTGCAGGGGGGGCCTCGGCCAGAACTCCGGTCCTCTGGCTCCACAGGCTCGGCGGAGGGGCGCCAGCAGGGAGGGCGGGACCCAGGGCTGCCTCTCCAGCTCAGCAGTGCTGTTCTTCTAGAAAGTTCCTACGTGCGCCACACCCCAGGACTCGCAGGAATGTCCCTGGCCTTGATCCTCGGGCCTCTTTCTGGCCCCAGGCATGGCACCCACCCCCCTGGCTCCTCTTGACCCTCCTGCCCCTCCCTGAAACCTCCTGCAGCCCCAGGAATGCGCCCAGTGCCCAACACCGGGGCCTCCGACCACGGGGCGGGGGGGTGGCTGGGGGTCCGAGTCCCTCACTCCACTGACGAAGGACCCACGGTTTGTGTGCTTGGCTGGGACCCTCACCTGAGGATATTTCCCACTGATTTTAGAGAGAGAGAGAAAGAGAGACATCGACGTGAGAGAGAAACACTGGTTGCCTTCCATTCGGGTGCCCCGACTGGGGATCGAACCCACAACCTTCTGGCATATGGGACAACGCCCCAACCAACTGAGCCACCTGGCCAGGGTGAGAACCCAAGGTTTTAAAAATTACACCTGAGACTCACGTTGGGGTGTGGACTCCGGGGTCTTGAAGGCAGCAGAGTTCCCTACCCCAAAATATGCTTGTTGGGATATTGATTATTTTAAGCTGGTTATTTCTAACAAAAGACTCAGAACAGAACAAAAGCAAACTGAGCCTTCACCGTTGTTCCCATCACCACCAGAAAGAATGCAGACAGAGGACCTGCCCCAGAAGGGAGCCGTCCTCACGGGTGACGCAGGTCGGACAGGAACCAGGTGCGGCAGACAGGGAGGAGCCCTCTCCGTGCCCCCGAGTGGAAGGCGCCCCGCAAATGACTGTCCACCGAACACGTGCTCCTCTCTCTCCAGGTGAACCGCCTTCCTGCGCTTTCAGGTCACAGACCACACACCCACCCCACCCCCCAGCTCGGGAAGGAGTATGATCCTCGGCAGCCCAACACGAGTCCTGGGGTCCTGTGTTCACTCAGAACCCCCGTGTGTGCACATGTCACGGATTTGGTCCCTTTTCTCCTGCGAATCTGTCCCGTGTGGATCTGGTTATGAGTCCAGCCGGAAGAACTCAGCAGGG
Organism: Trachops cirrhosus; assembly: GCA_028533065.1. Lineage (NCBI taxonomy): Eukaryota > Metazoa > Chordata > Mammalia > Chiroptera > Phyllostomidae > Trachops > Trachops cirrhosus. The sequence goes on from CM052549.1 coordinate 1,428,947, forward strand.
AAGAAGGTGAAAGATCCCCATCCCCAACCTGGTGACAGGGTCCCCGCGCCTGCCTGCAGGACAGCAGGCGTCCGAGTGTGGTCAGCGCGGGGCGAGGAGTGTGCCAGCCTCCCCTAGGAGAGCGTGTTGGGAATGCTGGCTCCCAGGCCCGTCGCTCTGCTTAGTCCCAGCCGCGGAGAGGGGTGGAGCCTGGGGCCCTCGCCTTAGGTGATCCTCTCTCAAGGAATGTTCCAGGGGCCGCCTTCCTGGCCCGGTTCCCCTACGCCAAGCCCACGGCTCACAGCCCTTGTGCTTCCCCGTGCTGCTCTGCCTGTGGAATCCTCACCATCCGGAATGTTCTCCGTCCCACCCTCCCCGCACACCATCCATTCCTCAAGGCCGCGCCCCAACGCCACCTCCTTTGGGAGCTTTCTCCGACTGTTCAGGGGAGCATGCTCTCGTACCCCCTCATCCCGCTGCCCTGTTTTATTTCAGGGTCGGCAGAAGCAGGGAGGACAAGGCCTGGCGTGGAAAGAATGTCATGGCACACCGTCACCGGCACCCCCCCCCCCGCCAGAGCCCACCACAAGACGCGGGGCAGCTCGGCACCGGCCAGTCGTCCTCTGGCCCCTGCGTCCGGTAGAGGCAGGGCACCTGACCCCCCTCGCCCACGCTGGCAGCTGAGCAGCACAAGGGGCCCAGGACGAGGCTGCTGGAGACCAGAGAAGGCCCGCTGAGCAGGGGGGCAGCTTCTCGGTCCGAAAAAAGAAGCAGCGCTCACTCGGAGAGCAGCTGGGGAGTGCGGCAGTCAGCACAGCAGCTGCTGGGTGACAAATGGGCGCGCAGGGCTCGCGGCCAGACCCCGGGGGCCAACCCCAGCTTCCCACCTGTCACTGTGCCCTGGGACCTCAGGCAGCTTCCTGCGCCACCGTGCCTGCCTGGAGTGCAGCGGCGCCTTCGAAGGTGGGCTCGAGGGTTAGACCGAAACGATGTAAGTGAAGGGCTTGTCCAGGGGTGGAAACCACCAGGTGTTCGGTGAGCAGAAGGTACCGGCGGTACTAACGGCAGGGACGGGACGTCTCGGAAAGGGACCTCAATCTAAGGGGTGTCCAGCTGTGCCCTCCGCCCTGCCCTGTGCACAAGCTTTTCAGGGACCGGAAGGGAGGCACAGAAAGCCTTTGTCACCCTCAATTACTCTGCTAAGAGGAGCAGAAATCACGGCCACAGAGACCAGAATGTCTTCGTCTGCGTGAACCCTCAACCTAAAGCTACCAGCTGAAATCGTCACGTGGGTAAGCTTTAAACGCTACAGGCACACAAAACCAACCGACCAGCCAACCGGCCAGCCAACCATGAGGAGGATGGTGTGGAGGGAATGGGGCCGCCCAGGGGCCCCCGCCTGAGGACGCCTCTAAAACAAAGACCCTGCAGCTCCCCCAAGCCCCGCCCCACAGCCTCCCTCCAGCTGCCCCCATCAATCCCACTGCAAGGCAGGGAAAGACTCATGACCCAGGACCCGCCCTGCAGGACCGTGCAGCTCCCAGGGCCTCCCCCACCCCGTAGCCCCCACTGCCCTGCAGAGCCAGATGTGGGGGGACGTCGCCAGACCCCCATCCCACGTGCAGCAGGCAGACGCCTCCGACGGCCCCCGTGTGACATGCAATCAGCCTGGGTTCTGTCATTTCACACGAGCCCCACGAACAATGCCACTCAGGTCAGACTGGAGGGCCCTCACGCTGCAGCACCTCGGCCCCGGGGAAGGACGAGGGACGAGGGACTGCACCTCTGCCACTGGCATTGCCCGCGGTTCTCAAAGGGCGAGGCTCGCCGACCACGGGCCGTAAACGCCCTCAGTCGCCCAGCACCCACCCCTGCCAGCTGTATGCAGGCCTCGCCCTAGGGGCTTCAGACAGACACGGCCAGCTGGCTGGGCGAAAGTCTCACGCGGACCCTCTGCCCGCCACACAGACGCGACCGTTTGCGCCGAAATGGAGGCAGACGCCTCGGGCTCTGCACCGCAATTCCTAGGGGCCAGGCCCGTGAAGGCAACGGCTGTGTTCTCACTCAAGTCCTTTCTTAACAGGTGCTGCTATTACCCCCACTCTCACAGATGCGGAAAAGGGGGGCAGGGGACAGGCCCAGGGCCCCGCAGCTAGTAATGGTGTGGGGACCACAAGCCTCTGGGGGAAGAGACGGCCCTTACCAGCCCCGGACCATGAGGCACCTGCCCCCTCACTACTCCTAACCAAGGATGCAAATTCCTAAAACATCAGACAAGCTGGCGGAAGCTGTGACGTCAGCATACCACACTCTGCCAGTTGCAGAGTCTGGAAAGTTAGCCCTCCTTGGAAATAACCCTTACCACAGTGACCTAGAGCCTTTTCTTGGCCCCAGACACACTGCTTGTTAGTCACAGCTCTTGATATCTCTGCAAGAGCACAGGGAACTAGAGATTTACACCCAACGGACCCAAAACCAAATCACGCCCTTGGCTTCGCCTGCTTCCCAGAACCCACGCAGAGAAAGGAAAAGCTCCCCAGGCCAGTCTTCCTGTCGAGGAGGCAGCCACGCGCTTTCTGTTTCTGTTGTATCCACACAGGCTGCTCACTCCGACGTGGAGACGCCTGGACCGCCTCTCGTCAGAGGTCAGAAAACGCTCCTCCAAAACAGTAAGATGTCACGCTTGGCAGGGGAAAGCACCCGTTTCCGCTGAGCTCGCGCTGTGCCCACGCACCAGACGCCCCACAAGACTCAGACGGTCCCAGGTACCCCGCCCCCGGGCACTGCTTTCTAGGCAGCCACCTCCAGGCCCCTCCAGCCCCGACTGGGTGAGTCAAAGCAGCACGGGACCGCCTCCCCTTCAGCTGGGCTGCCCGCTCCACACAGCTCGGGGCGCAGGAAGACCCACGCTGGCTGTGCAGGGTGGAAGGGAAGGCCCCCGGTCTTTTATTGTTTTTGAAGGAGTCTTGTTGACGTTTAAGTTGCACAACAAATACCGTCTGCTGTGAGTGTGCGATCCCAAGGAAGTCAGTGCAGTCACAGGTTTGCACGCCCATCGCCACAATCGTATTTAGAACATTTTTGTCACCCGACAAAGAAGCCTCGGGCACACAGCCCACGAGTGTGACGGGGGTTTTCCCCAAATCAAAGTCGATTCTGCTCTGGTCGCTTGCGCGGGCACCCTCGCAATCCACGATGCAGCCGGCAGGGACCCCGGCACCGTGAGCTCACTGCGGGGTGCTCATGACGAACGGGCTCACAGCCAACAGGAAAGATGAAGCCCAGACAAGTTCCGAGGCACGGACTTCACAGGGACAGAGGGACCCTCTCGGCGCTGCCCCCGCTGTGGCCAGAGTGGGACTTCTCGGCAGACGATCGGGCCTCGTCCCCCCCGCAGAGCCCTGGGCCCGCTCCTGCCCGATGCCTCGAGTGCGCCTCACGGCACACACAGAAATTCGAGTCTGCACATTCCCACCCGGGTCCCCCTTCAGGACAGAACCATAGGACACGGAGGGGGCCGGAGAAGCCAGGTTTGTTCTCGCTGTCTGGGCCTGGCGCGGAGGTCCGCTTCCGCTGGCCGGTGGCCCCGCGTGACTGCAGGCCACCGGGAGAGCCGCAGGGCTGGCTCTGCACCCACCCTCCTCCACGCTCGAGCAGCCCCGATCGGAACCTGCCCCCAGAGGAAAAGCCACCTCTTCGGCATTCCACGTCTCCTAATGCTCCCAGGTCTTCAGTACCGAGACAACTTTCGGGGGGCGGGGGGGCGCCACCCTGCCTGACACACAGAACCAGGAATCGGGGGCTGATCACAGAGGCCAGGGGTTGCCATGGAGGAGGGGCCGTCATCACTTGGAGACCAGAGGGGAGATGAGGGCCTGGGGTCCGGGGCAGGGAGCAATCGCACACCTTCACTACTTCCCCACGGGTCTGTGGAACCCTCGAGAGGGTCGGGGGGCTCCCGCCAGTGTAGTTACGTGGCTCAGACAAGGAGCTCACCAGGCCCTTGTTGGTGCCGCTCTGAGGCGACAGGTGAGGCTGCACCCACGCCGTTCCTGCTTTCAGAGCCCAAGGGCCTTCCCGAGCCACTGCGGTGGGCTTGAAGCGCAGCCCGGGGCTCCCGCCGACAACGGAAGGCTGCCGTAAACTCTGTCGTGGCCGTTTGGTCTGTCTGGTGGGAGCCACGCGCGTCCACAGGATGGTCACGATGCAGGGGACAGAGGCCGCTTAGGATTTTTCAGGCTTTCCCACAAGAGAGGCCGCCAGCTGGGGTCCCCGGTTCTCAGCCCCCGGCAGCTGTTTTCCCAGAGTGGGATGTGGGGGCAGGCCCAGGGCCAGGTGTCCCGGGCGCCCCCCTCCCTCGGCAAATCTGACTCAGGGGGCGCCACCCTCGAGGCCCCTCACTCAGCCCCCAGGTTCAGCCCAGATGCACACTAACCAGAGGAGCACACGCCATTTCGTGACACCCGGGAGTTTGTCCGCCCCGGGCCCACGGCCTGGCCTGGCCTCCTCCTTCACCAGTGACCCCCCACCAGGCACAAGCGACTGAGCTGTGAGGGCCCACGGAGAAGAGGACAAGGGAGGCCTGGCGGCCCGACGGGGACGCGGCAGACGGAGGGCACGGCGGGCAGCAGCCCCCGGACGTGAGGTCCACAGCTCCCACCGCCCTCTCCGTCCGTCCGTCCGTCCGGAGCCCGCTCCCTGGCGTGCAGGGAAGTGAGCAAAGATGGAAACACCGCGTGTGCTGAGATAATGTGAACTCCTCAGAATCGGCAGCCGGTCAGCACCCTCACCCGACTGGATAAATGAATCACCCGCTTCACCTTGCAAACTGTCTCTCTGAAACAATGGTTGTTACGTTCAGACTGACTGACTCGAACCATTTGCAAAACTGTTTCAGGCAGGCGTCTCATCAGCTGGAACAGCCTCATGGAAACAAGGGACATCTCCAATGATGCCGGTGTCCTCCCTACGCCACGGGGACAAGCGAAGCGACTGCCTACACATTTCTTGAAGAAAACGTGTCCCGTGACAATGTCCCTCTGCCAAGTTACGGGTGCGTGAGACCAAAAACGAAAGAACGACATTCCTGGCCGAGGGACTCAGCTGCTCGGGGCGTCTCCCTGCACAGCAGAAGGGTGTGGGTTCGATCCCTGGTTGGGGCACATACAGAAGGCCATCCATCAATGTCTCTCTCTCTCTCTCACACTCTCTCTCCCCTCTTCCTCTCTCTCTAAAATCAATAAACATATCCTCGAGTGAGGATTAAAAAAAATTAAAGAACTACTCTGGAAAAAGAAAAAAAACCCAGAAAACAGAAAACAACACACACACACACACACACACACACACACACACACAAGTCCCAGGGAGAGACTTGGGGAATGGTATTCATTTCCACAGACTGATCCCAAATCGCCTCAGAGGGATGATGTCACCGTCCAGCTCCTGCGGACACTGCCAAAAAGTGGGAGGAATCCAGATGTCGGGGCTCCCGACACAAAACCCACAGCTGCATGCAATCAGCAAGCCAAGTCTCCTCTGAGGGCTCTGAGCCCTGTCCCCTCCTCCGTGGAGGAGACGAGCTGACAGAGGGAGGTCGCTTTGGCCTCTGTCCACCCAGGAGATGCGTTCGAGCAATCGGTGCTGGAAAACAGCAGCTGGGAAGCTTCTGCTGTGAAGGGTTCGGCTCCACTCAGCAGTGCTGATGTGGCCCCGAAGCAGCCACAGGCTCAGGGAACGAGCATGGCTGCGTTCCAATAAAACTTTATTTACAAAGGCAGGCAGGGGGCCCGACTGGGCACACGGGCGATGCGGTGCCAGCTCCTACCCTGGAAAAGCCGATCCCTGGCCTGAAGGCCCGGGATCCAGACCTGACATGGAACCCCAGGGCCGGGACAGAGTTTATGAGACCCCCCCACGACGGGACTGGGGGGCTAAGGCTCCACTCTGCAGGAACTCTGTGTCCCCACCCCCATCTGGACGCCGAGTCTCTGGAGGGCAGGGTCCCAAGGACAGCTTCTACGATGTTTTATGTCTGAAATAAGCATGTGTGTTTCCAATTCAGAAATCAGGGGGAAAAAATGAGAAAAGATAAATTGTTGAAATCAGTATTTGGAAATTCTACAGTCATCTTCCCGACCGAGATGAAATTCACACACGAGAGCCTCATTTCTCAAGTGCAGTTCGACATCTTGTTCAGATCGCTTGGACCTGAACTCATTTTATTTTCCAGTTTTTGCATTTTTCTGAAGGATAATGAATGTGGCTTTTCTTCACCACAGCTCTGGTAATAGGCACGCCTAATCCCTTCTTCAAAACCCTGGAGGCTCCCTGTGGCTGGGAGTTCAGAATGTCTCGGGCTGGAGAAAGATAAGGCAGGGTCCCGGGCGCCCCGGCCTCCCGCCCCACCAGGGCCAGTTCTGGGCAGTTGAGTTGGACTCTGCCCTGACATGAGCAATGGAAAAAACCGCTCAGTCCTGAGCCTTTCGGATTTTAAAATTGCAGACAACGGCTGTAGGCCTCTATTTATAACTCCCCTCCCCCTCCAAGATCTCTCATTTCTACTTGACTAAAACCCAAGCTCCTCCCAGGCAGGGCAGGCTGGGCCTCTCCTCCCGGGCCCTGCGCGGAGCCCTGCCCGATCCTGCCCGGGCCCCACCCGGCCCCGGGCACTCCCCCGGGGAGGCCTCCCGACCTCCTGGCCTGACTCGGCCCCTCTCTCCCACAGCCCCGTTTTATTGGCTTCAGAATTATGATCGTTATTCTCGTGATGGTACTTGCCAGTTGTCCCAGGCTGGCCTCCCTCTCTGAGACACATGAGCCTCAGGAATCTGTCTGCTTCGCAAAGCGGCCCCTCCAGCCCCGAAACCACGTCTGGCACCTGGTGGTGTTCACTCAATGGCTGAGGGACAGGAGGGGACAGCTTGGGCTGGGTGTCTGCGGAGTGGCGGGCCCCGGCTGGGCATGTCCCCCAATCCACACGTGACAGGACACTGTGAACCCCGTACACCCCCAGGGAAACGGAGTTCCATGGCTCCCCGAGGCCACGGGACGAAAACCCCATCACAAAGGCACGTTCTCAGTGTAAAAGGTGAAGTGGCCTGTCCCCTACTCCCCCAGCCACCCCCCCCGCCCCAGGCCAATCTCTGCCTTGTCCCCGAAGCAGAAAGCAGGAGATTTCTGCAAACACCAACTGTGGTGCTTCTGTGTTCATGAGAAACTCCACAGAGTAGCGGCTCACAGGCTGAGCCCCGTACCTAATCCAAGCCACAGCTATTAGGAACAGCTAGAATCAGAAAATCGTTTGTACGATGAGAATCTGGAGAAGAAATTCTTCTCTCTAAAAACTTGGAGACAAATCTCGCTGCTCTAAGTGCCGATTGCTCAAGACTGGACCTCGCTGTAAATCATCCCATTTTCTGAGAAACTCTGGAGCTGTCATCTAATTTTCCAGGAACAGGGGAGAGGCACTGCCAAGGCCGGCTGCGGGGTTTTTACAAGAGCAAGACAGTGTCTTCAGGAGCCATGGACCGGCATGACCGCGTACTTCCTCTGGTGACAGAGGACCTCTGGGAGTGGCTGCCATGTGTCCATGGCTGCCTGTCTCCTGAAGAGCAGCCGTGAGCAACTGGGGCAGCCGTGACGGACAGCTGACGCGTCCATCAAGAGGCCGCTGGCGTGAGCGGGCGCTTCTGCCGTCTCTGTGTGGACCGGCAGGAAACCAGACGCCAGAGGGAGGGAGGGGGCACAGACGGCCCCTGTCGTCACCCTTCCCTGAAGGCCAGCTCTGTACCAGCTGAAGAAGACACTACTAACTTTCAGACAGGCTCCCCGGGGAAGGTTTTCCAGAGGGGGCGGGGGGATTGCACGTGGGCCTGCACACGGGCAAAAGCCACGTAGCCACACGAGAACTGGACCCGTGGCCCGTGGGTGCAGCACGGAGCTGGGATCAGGCAGCAGGGCGAGGCGACCCCGGCCCCTTTAAGAACAAGGGGCCGGTCCCGCGGGAAGCAGAGGGCTGAGCCCGGGGCAGGGCTCACCCACCACACTGGCCCGTGAGTCACCCACACACGTCACGGGTCTGCTAAGGTTCTAGTCCTCTTTTCTGGCTTGAAACCCGCTTTGGCTGCGTGTCAAAAGCAGTGATTACAATGAACAGTGTTCCTAATCTTCAGCCTTTCTTCGAAGGTTTGTTTCACTTTGAGACCAAATAAATTACAAAGACGTCTGCCTGCCGCGGTGATGTTCCAGGAAGTGCTCGTCACAGCCGCTGCAGACACTTCACAGACAGAGGGAGGGCACCTCGAGTTCCGGGACCCGGGGCAGCGGGGTCACGGGCAGAGCAGAGGGCAGGGCTTCACGGGGGCTCCCACTGGACCGTGGAGCCAAGGGGGCGGGGGCACGACCTCCCGGGGGCCAAGGACTGAGGAGGCCAAGCCCAAAGCCCCAGGCACCATCCTGTGACATGCAGCCCGCTGCACCGCACGGTGAAATCCAAGCTAAATCTGCTTCAGGGGGCGAAGGAAACGCAGAGGCCAACCCTGCCCAGCAGTCCACGAGGAGGGGCAAAGGGGCAGAGATGCGCTTGGCACCCCCAAACCCCACCCTGGTGCTCTCAGGCCGGAGGAAGGCTCCACTCTGGAAGAAGGGCCCCACCTACAAAAGCAGGTGGCCCCTAGGCCATAAACCACCCGCTCAGAAGCCTTTTTCTTGCCGGCGACCTTGCCCTTGGGCGAGTTCATGTGTCCCCTTGAGTGGGCACCCCAATACCCGCTGCCACTCCGGCAGGCCAGGAGGAGTCTCAGGGCCGGCAGGTGACAAACACGTCGGTCTGTGCCGCCGTGAGCACAGGACGGGCGCGGAGGTCAGCGCGAGGGACCGTGAGCATGAGACGCCCCGGGGCGGACCGAGGGCCACAGGCCACCTGCCCGGTCTCCCGCCCCGGGGCGTCTCCTGAGCACAGGCCGCCCCGCTGGCCACCGGCCGGGCGGAGGCCAGGAGCGCGCCGGGGCTGCGGCCGGAATCAGTCGTCCGCCCTCACCCATACCTGCGAGTACGGATGGTGCGGGCGGGGGCCTGGGCGGCCGGCTAAAGCCATGGGCTCCTCCTTGCCTTCTTCGCTTACACCTACGGCACTGCCGCACCTGGAACAGAGAAGGACTGTGAGAAGCCGCGCCACACACAGCGCGCCCGACGCCGGGCCTCGAGGAGCCGCGTGGCCAGCGGGAAGCCCCGCCACGACCCTCTTGGGCCGGCCAGGCCCTGCTCCGGAGGTGCCGACTCTTCTCGTGACAGCCCCGCGAGACGCGCAGTGTGGTCGCGGGGCCCGCGGGGGAGGGCGTGACGGCGGCCCCCTGAAAGGAGCTCACACGCCCTCCGTGCTCCCTCGGACCGCCGCGGGGCAATCTCTCAGGACGCTTGTTAGCCCTCTCCAGACTGCATCAGACTTTGGGAAACAAGGACTCAGCCTCCTTCCAAAGACGTGCTGAGCAGAAGAATGTGTGCCGTGGGAGTCCCCCGAGGCCCATCCCTGTGCAGGCTGGCCGTTCCAGCCACAGCCCGGGACAGAGCGCTGTTCTTGGCGAGCACCAAACCACGACGTGGACTCCACGTGCTCCCGGCAGCCACGTTGCCTCTCATCCATAAAACGCCACCCTGCTCCCACAAGGAGCCCTGAGCAGCAGGAAACAGAAATCCTGTCTCCTTCACATTTTTTAATTCGCTGTGGCACAAACCACACGCCTGATGCAAACAAAATGGTCGGCGGACATTTCGAACTTGACTCCAGCCAGGCCCCCGCCCTGCTGGCGGAGAGGACTGGGGGGTGGGGCCCAGCAGCGTGGCCTGGACTCCAGGGGGCCACGTTTGCCTCGAAACAGAGCAGCCACGCGCCAGGCCAAGCGACCAACACACAGACACGACCTGCAGAGTGAGCTTCTCGGAGACACAGCCTTCCTCCTAAACCCCCGCGGAATGAGTGCTCCCTCCCCGCGAGGACAGGCTCACGTGCGGTGACTGCTGCCAGTCACCATTCGGAACACGGGCGGTGGGTTTGGGGAGGAGAGGGGGCCGCAGTAATGCCCGCTCCCCTCCCAGTCAGAAGTCTGCAGAGTAGATTCTCGTCCCCGCAGAGCTCACAGCCACGTTCAGGCAGAGCGACGGACTGCACTGTCAGTCTCTGGCAGAACCGACGCGAGAGGGGCCGTGTGCCCTGCGCTCCTCTCCGGCCCGGGGCCCCCGAAATGAGCCATTCCTGACCACGCCCGGCTTTCTTGGGCCTCCGCTCCCGTAGGTGTTGCTCCAGCTCTGAGAGCTGCTGTCACTCGCCACCCGTGGGAACAGAACCCGGGGCACCTCCTTCGGGAAGCCCCCGCAGACTGCCCCTCGCCAACCGCCACGACCCAAGGAGGTGCCACCAGGGGGGCTGCCATCCGCCTGCCCCCCTGGGGTGAGCTGTGACACCCCCTTTTCGGTGTCCCTGCTGCTGAATATACGCCTGCTGACAGCAGCCGCTGTCTGTGCCCCGGCCCCAAGCCTGACTTCCCGAAGGGCCCAAGAACAGCCACTGCCCGACTCTGACATGTCCCAGCTGGGCTCTGCGCATCCAACCCACAGAGGGTGGCCTCATGATGGGGTGCCGGGGGTCATGGCCCCACCCCGCGCAAGCAGGGGGAACACAAAGCAGCTCCAGATGGGCCCCCCACCAGGTTCGGGGCCGCCACGTCCACAGGCCGCCTGTCCCTGGCCAGCCTCCCCTCTGTGGTGCCCAGGGACAGGCTGGTGTCCAGGTGTGGGGGCACAGTCCCACCTCTGCGGCTGCGTCCCAGAGGAGCAGGGACAGTGACAGGTAGCGAGAGCCACTGGGATGAGGGGACCGGGAGATGCCGCGCAGAAACTGCTCCCCGCCCTCACCCTGGGCGGGGGGCACGGGCAGATTTGTTCCCTGAAGAAGTTTTACTATGAAAAAAAAAAACAGGAAAAACTTAGAAAGTGGGTCATTCCTCTCAGTGGAAGAGAGGCAACCCGGAAAAAAGGAGAATGCTAGAAAAAACTGCAGGGAGGGAAAGAAACGGCCCAAGACAAGACGGACTGACCGCTGGGTGCAGGCCAGTCGGAATCCGCGCTGCAGAACACTAAATCCCAGGGAGAGGTTCCAGGAGACTGAAAATAGCCCAGGGAGAGATGGACTGAAACTCGGTGGTAAATGGTAAGGCGAGGTCACAGCAGAGCTCGGGACACAGAGAGCAAAGGTCAGCTGCGAAGGGAACCCGGGCGTCCGACCCAGAAAGACCGGAAACTGTGAGGAGCGGGGCCCCACGCCGTTCAGACGCTGCGGCCAAGTCGAGGTTCTCCATCTCGCTGCGGTCGGATTTGTTTAGGATTCAGAAATAAAAGCCTCCCAGAGGGACAGTGGAAGACCCCGGTGGGGCATCAAATCAGGGACACGGGTTCCACCCGTCAAGAGGGCAGAAAACTCGAGATGAGGCCGGGTTGCGGGCTGGACCATGTGCTCCGTCCCCCCCACCCCGACATTCGCATGTGGAAGCCCCCACACCCAGGACCCCGAGTGTGGCTTTGTCAGGAGGTGGGGTCTTTAAAGGGTGCCAGTTAAAATGAGGTCCCTAAAGCAGAGGAGACCAGGGCTCAGACACACCCAGGGGGCAGACCAGGAGGAGACACGGGGAGAAGGTGGCCCCCTGCACGCCCAGGAGAGAGGCCTCAGTCTCCAGTGGCTGAGGACACACCTCGATCTCCGATTTCTGGTCTCTGGAACTGTGGGGAAAGGAGGGCTCTAAAGCCCCCCGCTCCACCACGTGGCTATGGCAGCCCTAGAAAACTAACACAGACCCGAAATATGGAGACCCCGCAGCTGGAAGGACCAGCAGCACCCTGAATCTGAAACCTTCCCCCCCGCAAACAGTGATGGTTTCTGCCTGTGTCTCTGCAGGGTCCTTTAAAGCACCAGCAGGCTCGCAAAAGAAAGACCCTAACAGGGCCCCTGGGCTGAGAAAGACCAGTGAGCAGTGGAGTTAGGGCGGGGAGTGCTGGATTCTTTGACTCGCCCTCCCTAACGGGGGACAGGGCTCTGGCTGGGAACTCGCCTCCAGCCTCCCGCAAGTCCCCAGGCCTTGAAACTTCTCTGGCCTGTGCGTCAACCTTGCCCCTGTGATAGTGAGTGTCATGTGTCAACTTGTCCAGGCTCTGGAGCCAGCCATGTAATCTAACACCAGGCTGGGGGTTGCTCGGAAGGAATTTCGTGGAAGTGGTTAAGATCTGCGATCGCCTGACTTTAAATGGAGGCCACTGCCCTCCACAGCAGTGGCGCGCCTCCTCCACCCCGGCGCGGGCCTGACGAGCGAAACTGAGGTTTTGGGGGAAGGAGGAATTCAGCAAACTGCTGCCCGAGCTCCCCGGCTGCGGGCCAGCCCGACGGATTTCAGACTTGCCAGCCCCCAGTCGCAGGAGCCAATTCCTTACAATAAGTCTCTTTATATAAACACATCCAGGTTCTGCTTCACTGGAGAGCCCTGACGGATCCACCCAACCGACGGCTGCAATGCCCCGGGGCCACGCCGTGACGCCGCCCCGGGCCTCCCACACCCGCTCCCCGCACGGTGGGTCTGCGGGCTGTGCTCGGACCACCTTCCGGCCCCTTGTCTCCCAACACGCCTTCCACCTTCCACTCCGAGCACAGCCTTGCCTCCCTGGGGCTGCTGACTGTCCCTTCACCCACATCTCGGCGGGCTGGGGGAGGGGTTAGCGTCCTCCCGGCCCCCCTTTTCCTGCCACGGAGAGCAGCTCCTCCTGGTCCCTTAAGGACCCTCTCCACGCCCCCACCACCAGCTGTCCCGCCCCAGGCCTCCGCCTGCTGCCACGTCCCACTCTCTCCCCGCTCCAGGGCCCTGCCTGCCCTCCGGAACCCTGGGCGTGTGCAACGTATGGAAACATCCTGTTATTTCTCCCTGAAGTTTCAAATGTAACGGGCGTTAGGAATCCCAAAAACATCATTTAGGTATGCCAATTTTATTACCAAAACAGCACCTTTGAAAGTATTTGCCAAATGAGATTGCTTCTCAGCCAGGAAAATATACGTCTCATAAGCCCTGTTGAGTAGTTTCCTTGGGGACAAGTCAGATACGGTAACGGCACTGGATTAACTCTGGTCTCTAATAAAATGTGTCAAACCCAAAGCTAGCCTCACACCCAGATGAAAGGTGAAAGCTTTTCCCTTAAGATCGGGAAGAAGGCAAGGAAGCCCTGTTCTGGCCACTTCTGTGCAACATAGTATCGAAAGTTCTAGCCCGAGAAAGGAGGCAAGATAAAGTAGTAAAAAGTCTCCAAATCAGAAAGGAAGAACTAAAAGTATCTTTGTTCACAGATGACATAATCTTATCTGCAGAAACCGCTAAAAGTTATAACACACACCCAATTAGAGCTAATAAATACATTCAGCAGAGTTACGTGATACAAATCGACAGGCAAAAATCAGTTGTGCTTCTACACACTAATGAAAAATCTGAAAGGGAAATTTTTTAAAGCTCCATTTAAGATAGCATCACGAATAATAAAATAATTAGAAAAAAAATTAACCAAGGAAGCAGAAAACTTGAGCATGCAAAACTACAAGACTATCCAGAAGATGGAAGTGGGGAAAGGATCCTGTGTTCGTGGGCTGGGATACTTAATACTGTTATGGAAATACTACTACTCAGAGTGACCTACAGGTTCGGCATCATCCCTATCAAAACCCCACTGGTGTTGGGTGCAGAAACAAGGCCTTTCTGAAATTCATGGAACCTCTCATGGGTCCCCAAGTGGCCAGGGAGAATCTTGAAAAAGAAGAACTAACTTTGGAAGTGTGGGTCCTTCAAAGGATTTCCTAAGGTCCTCCAAAGCTACAGTAATGAAGACATACCGACCAGAATAGAACAGAGGACCCAGAAATAAACCCTCACGTGTATTGATTTTCAACCAGGGTGCCAACACCAGCCAATGGAAAAAGGATGGTCTTTCAACAAGTGGCTCTGGGAGAACCGGACAGCCACATGCACAGCGATGCAGTGGGACTCTGACCTCATGCTACAAATGAAGGTCTACCCGGGGCCCCAGGAGAACCGTGTGTTTTAGAAAGGCTTATCCATCTCTGCACCCAACAGCAGTGGGGGGGCTTGGTAAGATTACATTGGATCTGTACGTACTTGTTTCCATAAAATTCTTAGAAGAAAACAGAGGGGGAAAGTTCATGACACTGGATATCACAGTGATCTCCAGGACATTACAGCAAATGCACAAGCCACGCAAGAAGAAAAAAAAAAACCCACACAATAAATTGAGAAACTGGAAGTCATCAAAATTAAATATCAAGAGTGTGAAAAGATAAGCCACAGAAAGGGGCAGGAGAGTCTCAAGTCTGATAAGGGATCGACACCCGGAATATGTAAAGAACTCCTGTAACTCAACAACAAAAACACCAACCAAGTCCCCAAAGGGGCAAAGGACCCGGCCAGACGTTTCTCCAGAGACAGGGAGCGCACAAGCAAGGGCTCGGCAGCACCAGCCGGAGGGAAACGCAACCACGGCCCCAGGACACAGCACAGCAAGCACGTGCTGGCGAGGACCGCGGCGGAAAATGGGCGGTGGGGCAGCCGCGGCGGGGAGCCGCGGGCGGCCCCTCCAAAACTGAAACGTGGGGCTGACATCTGTTCCGGCAGTTCCGTTTGTACGTGCACGCCCCGAAGACTCGACAGCGGGGACTCGAACAAATGCTCATACATCCCAGCTCACAAGGGCACCATTTACCATAGCCAGAAGGTGGACAGGATCCAAGTGTCCGCTGGCAGATGAGTGGATGAGCAGAGTGTGTAGAGGCAGACAATGAAATTATTATTAAACCTTGCAAATAATGAAATTCCAACACAGGCTACAACATGGTTGGACCTCAAGGACATTGTGCGGAGCGAAGCAAGCCGGTGGCAGAAGGGCAAATGCGTTCTCACTGACGTGAGGTCCACAGCGCGGGCAAAGTGGCGGAGACAGAAGGCGGAGGAGGAGCTGCCGGAAGCTGGGGGGCGAGGGGGCGGTGTGACGGGCAGGGAACTTGGAGCGCACACTCACGCGTGGTCAGCTTTTCAAGGTGGTCGATTTCCTAGTTTGTGTATTTTTATCCTAACAACAACGATCGAGTAGCTGGCTCTTCGGTGAGCTCCCTGTAATAAGATTAACAACTTCTGCTGTTTTTTAACTGCAACCACGAGGTGCAGCAGAATTTCTAGGGATGTGAATGCCGGGAGATACATGGAGCGGTTGTTCCAACAATCGCTTTTTATACAGTCTGACGTTTTTTAAAAACACCACCACCAGGTTTTCTGGTCATCCTCGTTCCATCATGGGGAGCAGCTTACAGCCTTTCCGCTTTTATGTCCCGGGACCAGCCAGGCCTTGTCCCGGCCCTGTGACTCTAAGGAGCCCGGCTGTCAGGCCACCCACGCCCAACGAAGATACACCCACGGTCCATCCCTGTGCCACGGAAAGCCCCTCCTTGCCCTGAACACCACACCTTGCTGCCCACTGTCCCACCACAGCACAGGTGACAGCCGGTGCAACCAAGAGTTTCATTTGTAGATTATCAGCTGGTTTATCCCACAGTGACTGAGCACAGACACCCAGGAAGAGCTTCCTAGACAGGGAGGGAGGCGGACACTTCTTCACAGCTATCAGAACGGGCACTGTGGGATGGCCACGGAGCAGTCGACGAAGGCTGTCCTTTCCCTTCCTCTGATTCCAGGGCTCACTGCCAAGTTCACCTTGCTGTCTTGGTTCCCCGTATACTTTGCATGGTGAATGTTAAGCCCACCTTTGCAAGAAGCCATTATAAATAATGTAGTGGAGTCTGCCCATTTTAATTGAGTTTTGAATGTATGATAAAAATTTTAATAATTTTCATCAAAATTGGCACTTTTTTCCTTATTAGAGTAGAGGGCAGAAAATTAGTTCAAGCAAAGTCAAAAGTTTGCCGATTCTAGAGTCAACATTTTTCTTAACAATGTCAATATTTATACTTCTGGATCCAGTGGCTAAACTTGAACATGCCTTTGTTCTTTCCATTTCGTGTTTATTGATTTGTTTCCATTTTAAGGGCAATTTGTACTAGTGAGGCTAAACTGATACAACTGCGAGCTGGAAAAACCGTTGCGCCCAGCGCCTTCTATGCAAAGCACACGGAGCGTTCCTAACTAACTGAGATTCCGGAGACGCGGGCAGACAGCAGATGCCGTTCTCACACCTGTCACATTGCAACCGGCTCAAGTGGCGCTTACGGTGGATTAAACTGTCCCGAGGCCCCCCTTCCGCCCCCGAAGGGCTTTGGGTCCGAGAAACATGAGCCTCGATGCCAGCCAGGGCACCCAGGGGTCCTGGTGCTCATCTCACGGTGTTCCTGGCTCCTGACAACTGGCACGGGCTCGGGGCACGCCGAGGACCCTGCCTACCCACTCTGCTTGCTCTTCTTCTGTGCTAGCGGCTCCTTATTGAAACACGCTTCTGTGACCTACTAACTTGATTTCAAGGAGTGACAACGGGTCGCCACCCACATCTACAAATAAGGTCAGGCGTGGGTCTGTGGTTAGCGCCCGGCCTCCAAGATCACCAGCTGGCCCCTGCACACCCACACTCAGGCCAGGGCCGGGAGATGGCTGCCCCTCTAGCCATTCTGGCCCCTAGTCGCCTCCTCAGTGGAGGGTCCGCGGTCCGCTCCACACCAGGGCACACCTGAACGTTCATGCCCACCTCCCCCTCTGACCCACTCCTAGAAAAACACAACTGGTCTGCTTACAGTGACTGGCCACTTCCAGGATTCTTGAAGTCACCAACTGTGCTAAATGGACCCTTTCTATTTTTATTCAACCACAACTGCAAAATGGGCATTTAATACCGCTGAGAAATGCAAGGACATTTCCTTAGGAGATTTACTTTGTGCTCTCCAGAGCGTCTGCGTCATACTTCCTGCCGTCTCCCCCAAACAGGGTCCCCCCCACGCACGGGGTACTCAGGCGACGGCCAGCATGCCGGCCGTCGCGACCCTGACAGCACGCACAGCGCAGGCTCAGCGCCCCGATGTCGCCTCATCTCCCACGTTACGCAGTTACCCCTCCTCTTGTCCACGAGCTCCCCGCCTCCCAGCTCCCACCACAAGAGCACACTGTCGGGACTCAGGAGGGATCAGCAAACTAAGAAGACTCACTAGTCTAAACTGTTGATGAAGGCTAATGACAAAATTTAGTTTAAAAGTTAAGTATCTGGTGACCATTTCGCAGCGTGTCCAAGTCTTCACGCCGTGCACCTAACACAGCGGGGGGGGTGTCGCCCGCGGGGTGGCGGGAGCGGGTTGACGGGGGCGCCGTGACGTCCTTTTGTGCTAATAAAGCTACTGTGACAATTGCAACCTGCGTGTCTTTTCCCAGATGAACCGTAAGCCTGCTTTTGCCCCAACCTGTGTATGTTAATGTAACTGAAAAAAAATTTTTTAATGAAAAGTGAAAAGATGTAAGTAAAAAAGAGAAATTTCAAGCCTTAAAATAAATCATTGCAGGATTTTAAAATAAAGAAAGCTGTACCTTCCGTCAAAGACAGAAGATCCTGTTCTTTATTAGGAAATACATAATTGAGTAAATTTCATGATATATTAACACAACCACTTGTAGAATTGAAAACAGAATATTTGCATTCTAAGCAATAATAAAGGGATAAAAAGAAATTAATACTTTAACCATCAAAGGGAAATGGAAAACAGACAGATGAAGGAGGCTTCCCAACAGGGACAATTGACTCCGAGGCCGATGACATGCAGCAATAAATGTCAGCTGTCCAGTTCCCTTCTTCTCAACATAACGTTGAAAAATATTCCAATTAAAAACAACAACACCCAAGGCAAACTGAAACAGCAACGCTTGAAAAGACGGCGAGAAACCGGAGAGACAGGGACAGCACGGGCGAAGGCCTGAGGACGAAGCACCAAGGGGAACCCAAGGACCGCGGGCAGACAGCGGCGCCACGTCCCCGTGAGCCGAGCAATGACACGGAGCCACAGAGGGAAAGCGTCACCCACGGGCTAAAATGCCGTCCGGGAGGAACAGAAGTAGCACGAGGTCGTCCTCCTCCAGATGACACAGCAGCAACACAATCGCATCCTCACGGAGAGGAGTGGACGCCGGCGCTCAGAGACAACACAGAAGCAGGACCGCTGAGACCCCCACGGAGAAACTGAGGAACGCTGCAGGTTGCTGGGGGTCTCTGCTCATCCCCCAGCACCAAGGAAGGAGACCGGCCCAGGGAAGGAGCGCGCAGCCCCCCACACGCTGCGGCCCCCCGCCGGGACGTCCACGGAGAGCTGTGAGTGCACGTGTTTAGCGACACCTTCGAAGTCAGCAGTTTGGAAGATAAGATACGAAGCCGCCGAGCATCCCCGTGCGTCGTCTGCCAACACAGAAGGAGCTTGGGAGCTAAAGGCACCCCCGGGCCCAGGCCAGACCCCGTGCACCCCAGGGCTGGCAGGGGAAGGTGGCCGGTGTGCCCCCGGGCGCCGTGTGGAGCCAAACGCGGCGCAACTAGCAATTAGGAACGCATGTGTGAAGACAACAACTCAGCCGCTCGAAAATTGAAAACAAGCGCTGGTGTCAATAACGGGTCCAGAGGGGAAATTAACACAAGAATAGTCTTGGGACAACTGGGACCACGAACGGCCCCACACGCGAGGGCAGAGAACAGGCAGCCGGAGGGACCACAGGAGGAGAGCTCGTGCCGCGCCCTCGGCGCCCTCCGCGGAAGAACCGAGAGGCGAAATGCAGGCACGCGCCGCTCCTGAACCGGAGGGAGGACACCCGGTCGGAGGCACGTCAGACAGCAAAACGTGACGAAACTTAGGGAGACCCCGGCAGGACAGGAAAAGACGGACCTTTACAAATGCAACAGAAACGACACCAGCAGATAAAACTGCACCGAAAGGGAAGGGCGGACAGAATGACCGTTTACGTGTGTCGTCATTTTTTGGACATTAGTAAAGGAAAACATTTGGTAAGTTCGATAAAACTGTAGCTTTTATGAAAAATAGATTCTCAAATCAGAATAAACAAACAAGAAAATAAAGCCTTAAGACAGAAAAGCCTGGAGAGGAAACAGTAAAACTCACCCTCCTTGTGCTCCTCCCGTGTAAAGAGAGCTACAAACTCAGAGCTCCCATCAACTATTTCAAGAGAACACTCGGGTTTCTGAGTCCCTGTCAGGCCAGGCACGGGCTAGTGCGTGTGCGTGGCATGTGCGTGCGAGCACACACGCAGAGCATGCACTAGCGTCATCACGGTTGTTCACAGCAGAACGACACGGGTGCTCAAGGTCCCGGGGGCCGGGCGGGGAGGCCCTGAGGAGGGGACACCCCACAGAACCCCGAGGCCCCTGGTTTGAAGTGGCGGTCCCTGGCCAGACCCCACAGGCAGCGCCTAGGAACCTGTGCGAGGGCCATGGCAGTGACCTTGACTTCACCTTCGCAGTAAGAGACCTGCCTGCAATATTCCCGTCCAGTGTGAACGGCTAAGGCCTGAGGAGGCCGCCCCTTGTCTCCTGTGCTCGCTTCTTTGTGTGAAGCCTCAGATCCTCTCGATCGTCCGGGTGGACGCACAGTTACTGCCCCACCCAACAGCCAGGAGCCTGAGGGTGGGCGGGTCCTGCCCGTGGCCACCCACTTGGGCCAGCGGTCTGCTCTGCCCGATGCAGAGTCCGGGCCGAGCACTGGGACAGACTCCCAGGAACGGGATTCGGTCCGTGGGCCCTGGGGAAGGCCAACGGCAGACGGGTGTCTTTGATTCCCAGCTGCCCTCCCCACACGGACTCTGGGTCCCAGCGGGGTGTCCCCTTCTGTAGGGTCAAGGCACAGACGGGGAGGGTGTGGGTGACGTGGCGGAGGGACTGCGGGGGTGACAGACCCAGTGCACTGAGGTAAGCGCCCCTGGACAAGGTCAGTGAACACCTGAGCAAGGACAGCCCTGGCAAACGGCCAGGGCTCCCCCGGGCAGAGCGGCCTTGCGTCCCATCACAAACCAACGTGCCACCATGGAAACGACCCCGGCCTGCGGTCCTGAGAGCAGGCGCAGGGGTCAGGGTGGGCACCACCCTCAGCCCTCGCCAGGACCAAGCGCGAAGTCGGAATGAGGAGACCCCTCCATAATGAGTAACTCTGGGCAGGTGACGAGACGAAGCCCGTGTCCGTGCACTGGACCTCAGACGGCTCCGTGACCCGTGTGCACACCTGCCCCGACTTCTCAGGTGAGGACGCGGGCTGAGATGTTGCATTCCCCGTCCGGGGTGCCATGGCGAGCACAGGACCTCAGGGACCGGGAGCGACAGGGAGCCGACACGGAGCCGGCAAAGGCAGCCTGAGTCAGAGGGGAGGAAGGCTCGGATGGTTTCCAGGTGAGGACATGCGGCCAACAGGTGACCCGGGGACACGGGAGTCGGGGCGAGGGCGGAGGAAGGCAAACCAGCGTAACTCTAAATTTAAAGTGGGGGCCGCTCACACAAACGTCTAAAACTCCAGGCCTTTCAAAGGAACTTGTTGTCCCTGACCTACATTTTTTTAATTCACTTAAGTTTTGTTTCCGCTATTGGTATCATGACTTAGGATAATCCTGGATTCTCAAGTTTTATGAATAATTACAAATGACTGAATGCCTCTGGCTGCCTTCCAAGGCTTAGAGCTTTGTGTATCTGAACGGCAGAAAGAGACATAAAAATTAAGAGCCTAAGTCAATTAAAAGTCAAAAAAGGAAAAGTTACCAGGATGCCACCCACATGGCCCAGCCCCCCACCGCTCAGAGCCCTGTCTCGGGGGAGTCAGGGAGGTCCCCCCAACATGAACCAGAGCACCCGGACGTGCCTGCACTGCCCTCAAGCCCAACTCAAGATCCTCAGAAAACGGTCCGCGTGGGACCGGTGAAATGGAGGACGCTCCCAACACAGTCCTTGGATTGTTTCATAAAACAGACACGCCCCAGAGTCCTTCTCCTCACACCTGAAGGCATGAAACCCAGCTGGTGGAGGGGCAGCTCCTTTCCACCTGAAAAACGCTGGGAAAAACGCCCCAAGAAGTTGCATCTAAACACCCTGCCCCAGATTCAGGACTGAGCTCTCTGGCCAAATTATAAAGCACTGGAGATGGCGGCCTCATCTCATTCTTTCGCCGAAGCCTAAGAAAGCCTGAGGCTCCCCCCCAAACCCCCAATCAGGCACAATTCTGGTGTGGGAGCTGCTGGGACCTTGGGTCTTCAGGGCTTCTGAGAGGGGGACACGGGTCCCCAAAGCCCTACACCCTCCTCCACGGTGACACGGCCCAGTGACCAGGGGAACCCGCACACAGGCCGCCGGGCTACTGATGACGGCCCCAGACTCCGGCTGCTTGGGTTACAAAACGTCCTGTGGCCACACACACAGGCGGCCCTCCGTGCAGGCACTTGGACTCCGAGGCGTGTGGGTGAGGGCGGGAGGCGCTGTGCGCAGCTGGGAGGGGAGGCGGGACCCTAACAACCCAGAGCAGGGCTGCCTCTGCAGGGGGCAGGCCGGTAGACTTGGGGGCGGGGAGTCAGTGGCATACACGTCATCGAAGGCCCTCCGGACCTGTTGAATTTTGCGCCAAGTGCGGGAATGGCCTATGCAGAAAAATAGGTGAACACAATCGCTGTCTTTTGATTCTTCAAAGAACCGACGCCGCTCTACCTCCCGGAGCTCAACCGTGAGCCTTGGTGGATTCGGCAAAGGGTCTGCGTTTGGGGGTCTCAGAGCACGTGGCCCCATCGAGGGCAGGCAGGAGAGAAGCCTCATGTCCAGGGGACCACCAAGCGGTGAGAGGCAGGGGTCAGCACAGAAGCGCACCTCAGAGCGGGGCCCGGAATCCAGGCCAGGGCACACTGCCGTCGCTCACAGAGGTGGCTTGTTTTTCCCTTCCCTTTGATCTTGGCTAATGTAACTATGATGTGCCTTGGTGTGTGCCTCCTTGGGTCCAACTTCTTGGGGACTCTCTGAGCTTCCTGGAAGTCTATTTCCTTTGCCAGATTGGGCAAGTTCTCCTTCATTATGTTTTCAAATAAGTTTCCAATTTCTTGCTCCTCCTCTTCTCCTTCTGGCATCCCTATGATTCAGATGTTGGAACGTTTAAAGTTGTCCTGGAGGTTCCTCAGCCTCTCCTCATTTTTTTGAATTCTTGTTTCTTCATTCTGTTCTGGTTGAATGTTTATCTCTTCCTTCTGCTCCAAACCCTTGATTTCAGTCCCTGTTTCCCTCCCATCACTATGGGTTCCCTGTGCATTTTCCTGTATTTCACTTTGGATAGCCTTCCCTTTTTCCTCTGTTTTGTGCCCATACTCAACCGATTCTGTGAGCATCCTGATTACCAGTGATTTGAACTGTGCATCTGACAAGTCGGCTGTCTCTTCGTCGCTTAGTTGTATTTTTTCTGGAGCTTTGATCTGTTCTTTCATTTGGACGTTGTTTTTTGTCTCTGTATGCCTGTTATGTAGTAGTAAGGGGCCTCATGAAGGTTGTAAAGGGACCGTCAGGAGGCCACCTCACCTGCTCGTCCCTCCCTCACAGGTCCCCTATCTCGGTGTCTCGCACGGGTGACTCCTCAACACCAGACCTCTGAGTCCCGGGGGTCTCAGCCTCCACTGCTCACACCTCCCTCCCCCCTCCCCAGCAGCTCACCCGCCATCATCACTGGAGAAGGTGTGGAAAGCCCCAGGCTCTTTGGTCCCGTCCGCAGGGCAGCTGCCCCCTGGATCCCTGCAGCACCTGCCCAAATGCCCCCGCCCATCGCCACGCAGCTGTCCCCGGGGCCTCTCAACCCAAGTGTCCGAAACCAAAGCCCTGGCTGCTCCCAACCCCCACCCCACCCATGGCTTCTCCACCCCAACGCACGGAATGCCTGTGTCCACTCGCCCAGACTGACCTGGTCCGACCTCCGACCGCCTCTCCAGCCACCGCGTCTGGTCCCAGCGCACGGTGCAGCACCCCAGTTCCCTGCTCCCCCAGAGGGTCCCACACGCCGCCCCACCAGCTCACAGGCTCCATGGGACCCCGTCTCTCCTGAAATCAAAGCCATGTCCTGAAAAGTGGTTCCCCACCCCCAGCCTCTGGTGAGGGGAAGGGGGAGACGGGGCAGTCGGGGAAAAGGAAGCAGAGGACACAGGGTTGGGGGGAGAGAGGGGAGGAAGGGGAGGAGACCGAGAGACCCCGAGAAGGTACAGCCGTGTTGCGAAGCGCCTCGGCCCACGCCCGCTGCTCTGCTGGAATGAAGGCCCCAAGAAGGACTAGAAGAAAACAAAGCCATTTGGCTTTGCCTAAAACTCACCTGTCGTTCTACGAAGTCCTTTCCGCTCCCAATGCCTCGAGAGGGACGCCAAGAACGGGCACTGGCTTCTGCTCTGCGTCCCGGGTTCCCTCTTTAAGACCCACAGCCAAGGCCGGGTTCGGCCCCCACCCCGGTCCCGCCTCCTGTCAGAGCCAGCCCTGGGCGACCACGAGGGTGCGGGCGATTGCCCGCGTGCAGGACGTGCACCTCCAGCACAGGGTGGGGTTGTGACGTCCACCCAGCTGTGGGTGCTCACCCTCGACATTTTCCTTGAAATACTTCGAAATCCATTTGAAAGCTATCAGCTCACTCGGTGCCTTCCGGGGCAATTGCTAGCTATTTTACAACAAAGCCCGCATTTATTCCAGTTCAAATCTTTCCAGTCTGGATACAATCTACACCTGAATGTTACAGGATTATAGGATACTGTCTCTCCTGAAGGGTTCCGCTGCCATGTGGGGTCACCCAGGTATGGACGGCCTCTGGGGAAATGGGGGCCCACCTGTGTCTGGGGCCAGGTAGGAGGAACCGAGGCGGTGTGGGCAGCACGGGCCTCCCAGCACCAGAGTCCAGGTCAGTGGGCGCCACGGGGCAGCCATGCGGGGGGGGCGGATGGGGGAGCGATGCTGGACGGCATACACCTGACTGCGAACTGCCTTCTGACGGACGTGATGGGGTCCAGCAGGAGCAGGGCTCTGCGGGCAGAGAGGGCTGCGTGGTGGTGGGTGTGCGGGCTGAGCTTGGGCCAGTGGCACCCATCTGGTAGGACCAGAGGCTGGGAACCAGGAAGAAGTACCCAGGGGCCCTGGCGGTGGGTGGCTCAGTTGGTTGAAGTGTCGTCTGTACACCTATTAGGTTGTGGGTTCAAGCCCCCGTCCCGGTGTGTTACAGGAGGCAACCAATCGATGTTTCTCTCTCCCACGGATGTCTGGCTCCCCACTTTCCTCTCTCTCTAAATTCAATGAACATATCCTCGGGTGAGGATTTTAAAAGGACAACCACAACAAAAAAAAAATGAAAAAAAGCAATACCAAGGCCCCAGAAGTGGGACAGGCCCTTTGTCTGAGCCCAGGGTCACCACGAATTGTCCCCTCGAGGCGAGGACAGCGGGTCTGGGCTTTAAGGGACACCAGCATGTCATGTCATGGATGAGAAGGGGACTGTGGGACCTGGGGCTCTGGGAACAGAGGCTGGCCTGGGTAAATGTCGCCACGTCTACTCTGGACACACAGACTTGGGGAGAACAACTCTGGCTCCATGGACAGGGGGACCCACCCCCAAAGGTGCGAAGCTACAGGGCCCTCGGGGAAGGCCAGCACCGTGGCCGTAGGGAGCAGTGCTCACGGAGAACACGTTTTCACAACCACCTCGGCTTTCTCACCGACGGTAACTCGGGTGGCCTCACACTCGGCTAGACAGAGGCTGCTAGAAATTCTTCCAACTCTGAAGTTCTAGGCGTTTGGAAATAGACGTTGTATAAAATGTGCATTTTTAACACAAAATCCTTTATTGTATAAGAGGGACGTGGAATTTTACATGGCTTTGTTCCCTGAAAAGCTAGATCTGCTCCCACTCCAGCCACACCAGCCCTCCTCGACCACACCTACCCAGCCCCCACCCCCCCCAGGAGTTCTCAGAACTGTGATAACCCCGACTGTACTCCTCTCCCGGAGAAGCCGCCACACCCCTGCAGCACTCTCCGGCCTCGGACCGCGGCTCCTTCCTCCATGACGCAATCGGTCAAAATAACCCGGACAGGACAAAGAGAGGAGGCCTCTGGACCGTCCCCCTGCTGTCCTCCACCCTGTCCTCGGGCCTCAGCTGTTAGTTCTGAGAGCTCGAAATTCCTTACGTGGCGCTGTTCAGAGCCTGTCCTTACCATAAATCTCCTCGCCCGCGATTACATTCCTCCATCTTCCCTAATTGCGACTGTAACTAAAAAAGAATTAATCCTCCTTTCAACGTAGCATGAACTGTAACCGCCTGGTGAGCCTGCTCCTCCTTCGGCAACACTGTCGCCAGACTGCCCCGCTCTGAGGGAGAAAAAAAGGAAAATCTATTTCTTGACGACAGTTGGAATGTCTGGCCTATGGGTCACGTGGAGAAACGCAGTCCCCCTGGGGCCGCTCTCTACGGGGAAGCTCCCTCCGCCACCACGGGGGCCCCGGGGGGGACTGGGAGGTGCCGGGGCAGAAAGCCCTCTGCTCGAGCTCACGGACCGCCGTGAGCAGCGTCTCGGTGGACGCTGCCCTTTCCACTCACACACAGAACTTCACGGGAAAGGCGAATGAGCCGTGACGCTGGAAAAGGACCAAAGACACACCAAGTAACACGCACACACACACACACACACACACGCAGGCGGTTTCCTCGCTGCGTCTCTTCGTGTCCCCCCCAAGCAGGAGCACAGCTGAAGCCTTCCCCGTCACCCTTCTCCACCCTCCGTTCCAGGGCCCTCCCTGTGCAACGGGGGCGCCCGTGACGCCGACTGTGGGGAGCTGGCAAGTCTGTCCCAGGGGGAGGGGAGGGGGACACCGGAATGGCTAGAGTGTGCTGGCTACCCACAGTTCTAAGTGGCTTGACTCCCCCACACCTCCGCCCCGACGTGGGTGCCCCTGCTGCGTCGGCACACCCGTGTGCTGGTGCCGCGGGGACATGCGGGTGCCTACTTTAACAGGAGAACAAAGACAGCCACCCCTCCGAGGGGCGACTTTCGACCTTTGCCATCTCCCGGCGCGGAAACTCATTACTAAAATTCTGCAGCACCCCAAAACATGTATTTTTGGCCGATCTGACCGAAAAAGAAAATAGGTACACTTCTGATTCGCTCACACCAGAAGGCTCTTGTGCTGTCTGGTGGCATTTTTTGCTTGACAGTTTAAGGGACAAGAGGTCCGTGTCCCTGACTAAGTAAGTAGTCAGGTGTGGCATGCTTCAAACATCCTCCTGGCATGCTGGGTGGAAATCGCTGTCTGCGGGGAGGAACCCCCCCAGGCTGCAGCTTCAGCCGGCGCCGATCACTGGGGCCTGAGATAAGTCACTGCAGACCCGAAGATGGGCCCCCCAGACCAGAGCCGGGGCTCCTCAGGGTTCTGAGGGGTGCTCCGAGCAGTCCTCTTCGACTGTCTGCAGCGAGAGTAAAATCTGTAAAGTGAGGGAACACTCTGAGGACCCACAGGGGCTGGCCCCTGACACCCAGCTCAGACAGGGGGCATTCACGGGGCATGGGCGCCCACGCAGCTAGAGCTCCCACCCGCAGGACAGACGTCCACGTGCTGGTGCCCCCACCCCCGAGGGGCCCTGCCACCAAGTCCGGCCCCTGCGCCCCCGCAGACCAGAACACAGCCAGCCGGCGGATGCGCAGGCAGGCCTCGGACCCGACACCCGGACCTCCGCAGCAGCAGGAGGACCCAGAAAGGAGGGCAGAAGGAAGGACACTGCATTCCTGCGAGTCTGGAAAGACGTCGTGAAGAAAGCAATCCACGGCAGCTGGACCGAAACAGGGAAAACCTGGAAACCACCCAGACAGCCATCAGCAGGGGGCCCGACTGTGCCGGGCCCATACAGAGGGGTGACTCTGCGATACAAAGGGGCACACGGTGGCCGTGCGCTTCAACACGGGTGCTTGTCAGGATGAGGACGCTGAGTGAAAGAGGGAGACCGCATCACTCCTGTCCGTGGCACTCCAGAAAATGCAAATTCACCCACGGGTGGGGGGGAGAGGCACCGGCGGGAGGCTGGGAGAGAGGCCTGCAGAGGCCTGCGCCATCGAAGCTTCTGGGGGGGACGCGCATACGGCCATGAATCTGCCGTGACAGTTTCACGGCGGTGGACATATATCAGGACTCGTCAAGCTGTACGTTTTAAATGTGTGTGTTTTACTGTGCTGCAGTTATACCTCAAACTGCTAAAAAAACATCTGGGGAAGAGAGGCTTGCGAGGGATTTGGTGGGGCTGAGAACGAGAACACTCGATCCCCTCATCTGCGGGAGCTACGTCTCAGCAAGTCTCCCCGAACCGCAGGCCCGGGGAGCACAAAGTCGGGGTTCCGCGTGTCTCTTCTCGCAGCACGCTCTTCAATCGCTACTTCGCGCGCTTATGTTTCAAGACAACCTCGTAAACATGGTCGCCTCATTAACACGGAGTCACCCCCCCGCGGGGCTGAGCGGACACCCGGACTTAGAAACACCCAGCACCACACTCTGGGGCCATCTCGGCAGCAAGATCAGCAAGAAAAACACACAAGTGTGAAAAGCACCCCACCAAACAGGCGGCAAAAAAGGTCACTTGTTTACAGCCGAAGTAAGAAGGCAGAACCATTACTGAGAGGTATGTAGGGAAAAAAAATAAAGGGAACCAAAAAGAAGTTAAATTTCTACGCGTCAGCAATAAACTCTGGAACTCTAATGTAAAAATATGTTGTCCAGGACATCAGCAGAACCATAAACTATATAAATATGTAGGAATAAGTGTAGCCAAAAATTTTAGAGAAAAAAAGAAAAGAAAAGGGAAAAAAAAAAGCTGAGAGCCGTCCTGTCTCTGACATTCCTTATCACAGCCCATAAGTCCTGGCCGGGACCCTGCCGGGCTCTCCAATCAGGAGCCGCCAGCAGGCTCAGACGAGAAAAGCTGCAGGAAAGCCGGCCCCCTCCCCCTCCCCCAGCAACAAAGGCCCGGGAAAGGGTGGTCTAACTGAACCAGAACCCATCTCTGCAATCCCCCCTCTATGGCAGCCAAATACCATAGGAAAAACCGCCCCCCACCCCCGCCATCCTGGCTTCAGCGAGGCAGGCGCAGCTGACTTTCCACCCCCCTCCCAGCCCGGACTTGGCAGAGGCAGGTGGCCACACTCAGATCCCCTGGGGCGAGTCTGCTGACCCGGCAGGGGCTGACTCTGTGTCTCCTACCTGGTGGGCACAGACACCCGATTCCCCTGGAGGGGGGAGGCCAGTGGGGGCCAGTGGGGGCTGAGTCCCCCCACAAGTGATGGAGCTGCGCCTGGGGGCCCTCTACCCCTCCCCCCGCCCTGCGCTCAGGGAGCTCAGAGGACAGCTGCATCCCCCCCGCTCCCCCCCCGACTTGGCCCCGAGGAAGCGGAGCCCTGGGAAGGTCCGGATGGGGCCAAGGAAGAGCTGAACTGCCGCCCACTCGGACCGTGTGCACCCGCGCCAGCGCTCCACCTTTCCCAGGGGTGTCGGTGGGGCCCCCGTGCGGCAGGCACCCCCCACCCCACAGCCCCCCCAGCCCGTGGCTGCACCTCCACAGGGAAACTGCCTGCTGAGAAGACGAAGCAGGCCCTCACCCCACAAACCCGATGTCCAGCACGGAACTGAAAATGCCCTGCCATCCCCAGAACCAGGACCACGGTGGCTAGGATGAGAAAAGGCCGTGCACAGATGCCAGCGCCCAGGTGACTCGGGCGCCGTGTCCGGCAGGGGGCTCGGGGCGGCCGCCATCACTGCACTTCAGCCAGAATCGCAAACGCTCTCGAAACAGAAGAGGGCTGAGGAGCGGCCTCGTGGAGCGCCTCGCAGCAGGGAGAGCACACATTCTTCTTCTCCCTTCCATCTTAGATTAGTGATTTTTAGATTCTTTCCTTCAAGGAACCAGGTGCCAGCCCTGGCTGGTGTGCCTCTGTGGACTGAACACCAGCCTGCGAACCAAAGGGTCGCCGGTTCGATTCCCAGTCAGGGCACTTGCCTGGGTTGCAGGCCAGGGCCCCAGTGGTGGGGGGCGGGCACAAGAGAGGCAACCACACGTTGATGTCTCTCTCCCTCTCTTTCTCCCTCCCTTCCCCTCTCTCTACAAATAAAGAAATAAAATGCTTAGAAAAGAGAAAGGACAAGGTGCTAAAACTCCAGCGTTTCTACACCCAACACAACAGACAACTTGACCGCCTGTTCACTGCCGCCCTGCGCTGGGTGAGGCTGTGCACGGGCCGACTGGGGACCCCAGGGCTGCCGCCTGGTCCTCGCCTTCCGGTCCCACCCGGGGAGGGCAGTGCACAGGCGACGGAGCCCTCAGGGCAGGCTGACCCCCTGTCGAGGGCCCCGAACGAGGCAGAAATAACATGCACTCGCCCTAGAGAATGTAAGACAGCTGCCAGGGAGGGGAGGGTGCTCACTGTGGAGTGGACGCAGAAATCCTCGGGGCGGGGGGAGGAGGAGAGGGGACAGAGAGAAGCAGAAGCAGGACAAACAGGGAGGCACACTGTCCCAGAAGCCCACAGGCCAGAGGACACCCAGAGAGGAAGACGTGACACCAGTGTCTCTGACTTTCGGGAGCAAATGGCCGTGGGGCCCCGCGGTGACTTTCTGCCCCGGGGAAAGGGAGGCAGACGCCATCCCGCTTTTAGCCTGGTTCTGAGCACGCCTGGCTTAGAGGGCACTGAAAATGGGGAAGGAGCGAAGGCAGGGGGGAGAGGACCCAGGGAACAGGTGGGGAGACCCCGCAGACGCACGGAAATAAAGGGTCTATTGTCACGTGCCCCGGCAATGACATGCATTTACTGATCTGAGCGCAATCACTGTTTAATAGCCGGTTCCCCTGCCGAGAAAGGCACTTCCTTCCGGTGAGGACCAAACAGGCCTCACCCGCCAGGGGCTTGCAGGCTGTCTGTACGGTGACCACCTGGCTCGACAGGGAGGACCCACGGGAGAACCCCTGGCTGGTCACGGGGACAGGGCCCCCCCCAAGCTCCCCCCGGGGGGTCGGCATCATGCTCAACCCCCACGCTGGGAGCCAGAGGTGGTCACCGTAGGCCCCGGACTTGTGAGGACGTGAACGCCGTGCTCCACACCCAGGACTAACATATTTTTACTAGACACGTGGAATGTTTTTTTTTTTTTTTCAAGCAGATAATTTAAGAGACTTCGAAGAACAGAACAAGGAAGGCGTGTACCAGAAGTAGGTTTCTAGCTGCCACGTCAGCTGCAGCAGGGCCCGAGGCTACCGTGCAAAGGGAAGATGCACCGGCCTCCCAGGCCACTGTCTGCGGTCCTTCCCCCAAGTGCCCAAGGTGGGGGGGGGGGGAGGGACCGTCCAGACCTCTCGCAAGGCCAAGCGTCCCTCTAGCCCATGCCTCTAGCCCAGCTCAAAGAGGCAACCACCCTGACCCCACCCTGCAGGGACCTTTCAGAACTTCACACCCGGTGGGGGGCAGAACCACTAACACTTGCCCTGCCGGTAACAGGTAACATCTTACCTCCCCTCCCTCCCCTGACCCTGCCGTCTCTGCCGGGTCGTGGGGAGGAAGCCCCCTCCCCAAGGATTTGACTGCAGCGCAGTGAGACCACCACTCAGCACCATTTGTCTAAAGAAACCCCTGCACTTCTGCCTGGCCTGGAAGAACTTAGAAACCCACTTGGCACCTGGCTGTGACCGGATGTGGGAGCCGGGGGCCTGGGCGACCTCCTGCCACCGCCCCATCTTAGGGGGTGACGACTGGGTGATCGCCGAGCTGCACGCCTCGGTGCCCCCAGCCCCCAAGTCCTCCCCGAAAGCCGGATCTCCCTCCAGGGCCTTGCATGAGGGGGAAAGGCGCCGAAGCGCTCAACACTCAGGTCTCGCCCGAGTCAATGTTCAACGAATACCAGGCACCATTAACTGGGCCGTCCGGGCTCTCCCACAGTCAGGTGCTCGACACACCGGCTGCCTGCGGGCAGTCACGCCTCGGCTGCTTAGAGGGCACGCTGGTCTTCAGGATGCAAAGAGGTCACCCAGGACTCGGGATGACGCGACAGCCAGCTCCCCCGCCGACGCCAAGGCGTCCCGTCCGAGGTGCCTGCCATCTGCCTCGCACGGGGGTGTGAGTCTGAAAAATGTCACAACAGCGATGGGGGTGAGTGGCACCTCTCTGAGTTCTGGCAGCTGCTATGACCCCAAGCTGGTTTTTTTTTAAAGGGCGGGTGGTGGATGGTCACACAAGTCTGAGGGTCTCTGAAATGACAACGGGCTGGACGCTGGGACGTGAGCCCGCGGTCACAAGGTCAGCGTGTACCTGTGGACCACCTGTGACCCGCGCAGCCCGAGGTCTCTGCCTTCCCCAGGGACGAGAGTCTTTCCCTGGACTGGGGCACAAAAGCCCCAGGGCGCCTTCCGCCTGCCTTTTCCACGCAGACGCCTTCAAATTTACGACATACACTTGGGAGGTTTGCTTTTCACGACACGGGCAAGAAAATCAATCTGGAGTCACAGCAAAACGGCCCGCAGTCGCCTGTGAAGCCAGCCGCCACGTCCACCATTTCTGTCCAGCTGTAAGAAAGTGAATGTCGAACTCGCAGTAAACAAAATGAAGACCATATGGCCGCTGGCCGTGAGGCCCTGAGAAGTGACAGAGACACAGGGCCTCCCCAGCATCAGCGGGCCAGTCGCCGACGTGGCAGGCCGACCGCCTGGCACACACGCCTCTCGGCCCTGTGGACGACAGCCCGCCCGGCACCCGCAGCCGGGACCCCGAGCGCCCCCAGGCTCCCGGCTTCCTGCCCGGGTCTGCCTGCCGCACCTACAGAGCACGGAGCCCCTCTCGGCCCTTCTCACAGCCTCACAGTCAGACACGACATCAACTTGAAATGTGAAAGAGCATATGAACTTGGGCAAAGAAAAATAAATGTCTTAACATACTTCCAAAATATTTCAGAAAGGGCCTCTTGATTTCTGTTTAGTATCTTTGATATCTTCCCAAAATTCCTGAGTTAACATAAAGTTTTCCTTCTGTTTAGCTTTCTCACACTAAATATTTAGAGTAATAACAGTGACTATTTAGACATTCAACAAATCCCTACTTTCAGGACCAGGATGCTCAGCCGGTGGAGCCAGACGGTGCGGCCGGGAGCAGCCCGCCTCCCAGGGCCTCAGTTCCCCCGACTGGAACGCGGGAGTGGGGGCCGCCCCACCCCGGCCAGGGCTGAAGGGCTCGGGTCCCCAGAGCGCTGCTCACGGACTGGCCGGGGGGAGGGGGGAGCACAGGAAGATGTCACCAGAGGAGAGGAGCTGAGAAGGGGAGGGGACACACACACCGGTGTTAAAAGGGGAAGGTGACAAATGTGTGTGCCTGTCACCAGCTCCGCAGAGAGATCCAGAAGAGCTGGCTGAACGCAGATCTGGAGGGAGTGCCCCCGGGATGGAGCAGAGACTGGGAGAGGAGGCTTCGCTCCCTGCAGACTCGGGTTAGTTAGAAGTGGGACGACAAGGGACACCCACCACTGAGGGGACTCTGGCATCTGTCTTCTAGGAAGAGACACTTTCCTCTCGTGACAGACCAGCGGGCCAGGGCGCTTCCCCTGCCTTCCCGCCCCCACCCCAAAACCCAGGCGCCAAGTCCCCTCTCTGCCCAAATTCTGGCTCTCCCGCCCTTTCTAGGAATTCCAGAGAAATCACTGCTGTGTCCCTCACACAATGAGGCCATTAAGCGCTCCAGCAAGTCACATGCACAAGCCGCAGGACAGCCGCTGTTCTGGGCAGACTGTTTCTAGAAACTCGGGAAGGACTTCGCCCCTCCATTTTCACTTCTTTGGCTTTTTAGTTCTTCCCTAAGTTTAAAAAAAAAAAAAAAAGGATAAAGAGCCAAGTCAGTGAAGACATTATTGCTTGTGGAGAAAACACACACTCTTACTGTTCAGGGAGGCACGGCCAGCGGCGGGGCGCCCTTCTCCCCTGGGCACTGAATCCAGGGGACGTGGGCACGCTCGGGTTGGGGCTGTGGCCACTCTGAAAACCGCCCATTCGCAAACTCGGCCTGCTCACGGGGTGTGCCCTGAAGTCCCATATCCTCCCCGCCACACACACTTTCAAAGCTTTTTATTTTCAAGATAATCACATCTTTTCTTTCTCTGCCTCAGGGACCAGCAAGGCGGCTGGCGCCCCGAGCACCCATGACTGGCAAGCCCACCTGAGCTCAGGGGAAACAGCCACTGTCCCCCGCTCGGCCGGAGCCCCCGAGAGCGGCCCGGGGTCTCCACTGCTCAGCTGGCCCGAGCGGCCGCCCCACCCAAGACGCGCACCCCGCGCTGCTTCCTCAGTCCTCCTCCTCCGGCCGGGAGCCATCAGTACGGTCGCAACGCACTGACCGCAAAGGGTCTCCTGCAAAGGCGACCGACGCTAACCCACATCTCTTCAGACTTAGGTTTTCTCAGTCCCACGGTCTCCGAAGGTCAGAGCCATCCTTCCACCCACGGGGTCAGGGCTCCAGGGGCAGGGAGGTTTGTGTGGAGACCTGAGGGGAAATCCCCGGAAGCTCTCATTTTGACAAAACTGCCCGCATCAGCTGGGGAGATGGCTTCTCTTTGCAAATATAGATGACATGTGCCCCGTGTCCCTTACCCTGCCCTTCACTCTGCAATCCTCTGGACACGTTCTCCACACTTTTCCCTGCGACACGTGACAAAACAGGCTTGGTCTCTGCTCCTATTTCGAGGCACAGCTCCTAAAACTCTGAAAATTTCCGGGGGGAGGCCTGTCTCTTGTCCAGGGGGCTGGGGGTTGGTCCCCGGAAAGACGAGGGCGTGATGACGGAGTTGGAACCCTCAGCCTCTCCAGACAGGGGAGGGGGCCTGGAGGCTGAGCTCGTCACCCAGAGCTGGGTCCACCATGCCTAGGCCACACTCCCTGAAGGAGAGTGTTTGCAGAGCTTCCCAGCTGGGGGACACTGGGGGGTGCTGGGAGGGGGGTGCCCCATGTCCCCCACCCCTATCCTAGGCTGCTCTTCCCTTCGGCTGCTCCTGAGTTGCATTCTTTGTTATAAACCAGCAAGTGTAAGTGAGGTGCCTTCCTGAATCCTGTGAATTCCATCAAATGATGGAACCAGAGAAGGGGGCTGCAGGGACCCCCCAGCTCACAGCCACTGGGTCAGAAGTGCAGGTGGCCTGGGACCTGCCCCAGTCTGGAGCCCTCCCCCTGCGGGGTGCAGCAGGCAGCGCCCGAGCGGGGGTTACAGTCCCCGTCCCGGCACCAATACCACGTGGCCTTTCCCCCTTCTCATTTGCTTTTTCAGACTTGAAAAGTAGGAGTTGTTTTTCCCCTCAAAAGATGCTACTTGTGCTTATATAGAATGCATTTATTAATGTTCTTTTTTACGGAGAAGTGAGTACCCTTTAAATGTCTGTCTTCATCCTGAAGTGGCGAAGAGCGACATGTATGGCCACAGTGAGGCGGGTGCTTGAGGACCTCCAGTCACTTTTAAGTTCTGGGGGTGCTGGGCGCACACTGTGGGAGACTGCACGCAGACTCTCCCGTGCAACCCAGCCCCCAGCCCGGGCTGGGCACCCCCCGATTGGCCCTCACCCGGGACGCTGACGCGGCCGCCCACGCAGCTCTGCAGAGAAAGCGAGGAGACTTCTTCGGTCAGAAAATATTTTCTTAATCCTGTTTCAGAACTTTTCACCGGAGACGTGGCCATGTAAATAAATGTCCCTGGCCAGGACCCCTGGGGTCGGCATTCCATCCGAGGGTGGCTCTGAGCAGGGGACCGGGGGCTGTGACCTCAGAGAGTGGCTCAGCTATGCTGCCCAGAGGCTTGTCCTGCCTGCTCCTGGCAGGACGCATGTCTCTAAGTCATGTAGAACATTCTTTCCTGCCTCCAGAATAAGCCACCCAGAGGGGAGAGTCAGAAGGAAATGTCACAGGGCCAGTCTTTC
Organism: Trachops cirrhosus; assembly: GCA_028533065.1. Taxonomy (NCBI): domain Eukaryota; kingdom Metazoa; phylum Chordata; class Mammalia; order Chiroptera; family Phyllostomidae; genus Trachops; species Trachops cirrhosus. Next base: position 1,463,948 of record CM052549.1, read on the forward strand.
CAGTTTTCCAGCAGAGCTCCAGCTCCGGCCTCCCGGCCCCCCGGGGGCTCCTGACCCCCACAGACACCAGGGCGTGGCCACTTGGCCGCCCTCCCTCCCGCACGGAGCCAGGGGCCTAAACTCAGCGCACACGTCAGCGTCCGGGCCTGGCGCCCCACCCCCACCCCGGAGAAAACGCAGACCTTCTCCCTGGATGCAGATCCGGCTGTGTGCTGGCCTCTGTGTTAACTGTTTGGTGACGTGGCCGGCCAGAACCCACAGCCCGTGCGGAACATGCCGTGGGGGACAGAGAGCGGCTGTGTCTCCCCGGCTCGCTGCCGCGGGATTACCACGCCCAGGCCCGAGCACACGCTTAACGGGGAAAGAGGATCTATTTCTGACCTGAGAACGTGAGATTTACTCTCCTAACTGGGGCAAGGACCTTGGTAATACCTACTTCTTCCCCCCCAGACTCAGCCCCGGCAGGGGAGGGGGGAGGAGAGCAGCGTGCTGAACTGCGGCTCTCACCTTCAGAGAGCCCAAACCCGCCCCGAGAGGCTGCTAAAAGAGTCAGATAAACTCAGAGGGCACCCGGGTGCCCGAAGACCTGGTAGAGCAGCAGCAGCCTCGCTGAGAGGGTGACCCCCTTCACGCCATGAGCACCCCCGACGATCTCAGACACCTTGAGAAATGAAGGTGGGGGTGAAACAGTGCAGGCCACGATGCCACATCTGTCCCCTGCCTCCAAAACCCACTCAAAACCCAGGGCCTTTGCTGCAACTCTCCAAGCGAGGAGGTGGCCGCTGCGCCTGGAACCAAGGTGGACGACGTTACCATGCAGCACGGGGCAAAGTGCAATCACCCCCGTCTCCAAACTTCGCAGCTTCGCGGCCTCTCCGAAGCCACGCGTCCCAGGGCTGTCCAGCCGTGGAATTGTTCCTGAAAAACTTCCCCAGGGAAAGGGCCCTAAGTACTTCCTGGGGCAGGAGGGGCGGCTGGGGAATGAATTCACTTACAATTGTGTTTAATATTTACAAGCCCTGAGAACAAAGAAGCAACATCCTTGAATGAGGTCTTTTCTTAGTACACACGCCCCCACCCCCCATTCGTTCCAGCTGGTGGGCTTCTGGTGCAAACACAGGGCCTCTCCCTTCCACCTTCTTCCACCTCTGCTGGCACTCAAGGGCACAAAGAACCCGTGACTCGGGGTCCTGAGAGTGTAGTTCTAACTCTCCCGCCGATGCCCACTCGGCCCCAAACAAGCAATCTGACTGTCGGAGGCCCCGTTTCCTCATCTCCCTCCCTTGTAGCGCTGTCCTGAGGGTCCCATGCAACCCTGGAAACCCAGCCCTGGGGACAGTGAGGAATTTACCGCCACCCGGTCAAATTCTTGCTCTCCTCCTTCTCAAATGGCAGCACGCTGTCATGTCCCAGCAGGCTCTGGAGTCATGTGGGAAATGCAGACCCCTCCCCACCGTCCCACCAGAGCGGGGGCCGGGCTGTGAGAGCGGGAGCCCCCTGAACAACCAGTTCAAGGGTCTGGGTTTTGTAACAGGTTCTTCTGAATATAATTGATTCTGCAAATGTTCACGTCCGAGTACAAGCAGTCTTCCTTAAAGCAGAAGGATAATTGTAAGACAAGAATTCTAGGGAGAGGAAGGGCCAAAAAAGCTGTAAGATACATAACACACACACACACACACACACACACACACACCAGCAAAATGGCAGAGGTACTGACTGAGCAGTAACTACATATTAATGATTAAACCCTCCAATCTAAAGGCAGAGATTGGAAGTGTGGAGAAGGAAACCACACATTCCAACCAAACGCTGTCTCCAAGACTTGCCTCCCTTTCGACTGAAAGACACAACTGGATTAAAAGTAAAAAGACATTTCATGCTACCAGTAACAAAGAGAGTTAGGTGGCTGTCCCAACATCAGCCAGCATACACCATAAGTGTACACTGTTACAATAACAAAGAGGGACATCGCGTATCGAGAAAGGGTTAACTCGTGCAAAATATATAACAATTACAAATATATATGCACCAAAAACCAGAGCCTCAAAAGATATGAGGCAAAAACTGGCAGAACTGAAGGGAGAAATGGGCAGTTCTCCAAAAACAGCTGGAGACGTTGAAACTCCACTTTCAGAGACGGAGAGAGAAAGCAGCCTCACACTCGGTAGGGAGACCAAGGGCTGGAATTGCACTAGAAACCACTTGGCTGTCACAGGCATATTCAGAACACTGCACTCAGTCACAGCAAAATACACATTTTTTCCAAATGCATATGAAAGATCCTCAAGGATAAACCATATGCTAGGCCACAAAAAAAGTCTTAACAAATTTAACAATATTGAAGTCACAAAAAGTATCTTTCCAACCATAATAGACTAAAACTAAAAATCCACAACAAAAGTAAAACAGGAAAGTCCAAAACTATGTAGAAATTAATAGACTCTTTAAAAAACAATGCGGGGGGAAAAACCCAAACAGGTCAAAGAAAAAATTCACAAGAGTAATTTTAAAATATCTTGAGACAAATAAATAGAAAAAAAATATCAAAACGTATGGGATGCTTCAAAAAGTAGTGCCAGGAAAGAATTTTACAGCTATAAATGTTTCCTTTAAAACTGATTCAAGTAACCTAAATTTACACTGTATAGGGCCACAAAAAGAACAAACTAAAATTACTAAGTTAGTTAAATTATTAAAATTAGAAATGAAAGGAAGGACACTACCACTGAATTCACATACCTAAGAAGAATTACAAGAGAGTATTATGAGCAACTGCGTGTCACCACCTGGGTAACCTAAATGAAATTGAGAAATGCCTACAATGCACCGCCTAACAGCGTGAAATCACGAAGAAACAGAAAATCCGAATTGATCTATAACCAGTAAGAAATTAATTTAATAATCGAAAGCCTCCTGACAAAGAAAAGCCCTGAACTAGGAACCCTAGGTCGCTGAGGAACCCTGCCGAACATCTGAAGACATTTTCCACCAATCCCTCCCAATTTCTTCCAAAAGGAGGGACACTTCGTAACACACTCTGTGAAGCATGCGTCACCCTGACACTAAAGCCGAAGTCACTACAAGAAAAGAAAGCTATAGACCAATATCCTTGATGAATCCTGTTGCAAAAATCCCTCGAGGAGGCACGAGCGAGCCAGATGGAGCAGTGCATGTGAAAGATTCTAACCTGACCCAGTGGGACGTATTCGTGGAATGCAAGGACGGCTCAACACGCACACATCCACCAGTGTGATACACGCATCAGTAGTATGAAGAGCAAAAACTCAATCGAGGAAGCGCATTTGGCAAAATTCAATGCCCTTTCATGATACAGCCACTCACACAAAACCCGGACGGCGTCCCTATCGCTGCGCTAACACGCAGACCAGGTGGCTGGTACGCAACGGACCTTCCTGCTCATGGTTCTGGAGGCGGGAGTCGCAGAGCAGGGCAGCCGCCTGGGCCAGTGAAGGGTCTCGTCCGGACCCCAGACTCCACACTGCGTCCTCCCCTGGCAGAAGGAGCCAGAGAGCTCCGTGAGGCGTCCTCTACAAGGACACAAATCCCATTCGGGGTGGCCGGACCCTCACGACCTAGACACCCTCCAAAGGCCCCCTCTCCTAGGATTCCAACACAGGCCATCTGGGGCGAGACGTTCAGACCGTGAGGGAAGGAAACTCCTCACCAGGATAAACTGTTCCGCATACGAAAACCCCTCAGGCAACATCACACTTAAAGGCTGAAGAGTGAAGCGTTCCCCCTCAGATCGGAAACAAGCCAAGGACACCCGCTTTCACCACTGCTGTGCAACACGGTCAAGGGGGCTTTAGCCAGAACAATCAGGCCTGGGGAAGAAAGGTATCTAAATTGGAAAGGTAAAACGAGAATTATCTCTGTTCCCAGATAACATAGTTCGGATACGCAGAGAACTCTAAGGGCTCTAAACACACACACACACACACACACACACACACACACACACAACTATCGGCAGTAATAAATAAATTCACCAGAGTTACAGAGTCAACATATGAAGATCAGTTGTGTTTCTACACTCTCACAATGAACAACCCGAAAATAAAATTGAAAAACAGTTCTATCTGCAACAGCATCAAGAATAATAAAATAGAAAAAAAACGTGACCGAGCGGTGGAAGGCTGGTACGGAGAAGGTTACAAACACACCTACAGGAACGGAAGGAAGACCTAACTAAGACAAGACGTCTCGTGTCCACGGCCTGGAAGCCTTCACATGGTTAAGTCAGAACAATCTACAGTCAAATGCAATCCCTAACAAAATCCCACCAATGTTTTTTTGGCAGAAATCTAAAAAGCTATCTAAAATTCATATGGATTCCCAGGGGACCCTGAACTGCCAAAACAACATTGAAAAAGAAACTCAAAGTTGGAGGACTCACACTTCCTGATTTCGAAACTCACCACAAAGCTACAGAAATCAAGAGCGTGATTCTGGTGTAAGGATAGACATATGGACTCTCCTCCGAACAGGGAGCCTGTGAATTAAAGCCTCACACACCCGGTGGGGTCACTTTCCACAAGGGCACCAAGACCAGCCAATGGCGGGCTGTCTTTCAACAGATGATTCTGGGAGAACTCAATATCCATGTGCAAAAGAATGAAATGAACCCTTAATTTACACCATAAACAAAAATTAACTCAGAATGGAGCAAAGATCTCAATGCAAGAGCTGAAGCCACAAAACTCCTAGAAGACAACAGGGAGATCTTCGTGACATTGCATTTGGCAATGATTTCTTGGATGTGGCACCAAAGGAAAGGAAACAAAAGAAGAAAATAATTAAATGAGACTTCACCAAAATTTAAAAAATGTTTATCACAGGACAGGACAGTGAAAAAATAACCCACAGTAAGGGACAAAATAGTTGCAGGTCATATATCTGATAAGGGATCAATAGCCACAATATATAAAAAAACTCCCACAACTCAACAACAAAATGCAAGTCAAAACCACGATGAGACACTACTTCACACCTGCTAGGGCAGCTATGACTTTAGAAAATCAGAAAGTCCCGAGGGTGTGAAGAAACTGGAATCCCTGTGCACTGCTGAGGGGAATGCGAAACGGTGCAGCCTCTGTGGAGAGCAGTGAGGCAGTCCCTCCGAATGCTCGCAGAGACTCGCCCTACGACCCGCAATTCCCCTCCTCGGTGTAGCCCCCCAAACACGGAAAGCAGGCACTCAGAGACTCGCACACCAATGCACACGAAAGCACTCTTCATGCTAGAGCAACGGTGCACACAACCCAGTCAGACAGCTGGACGGATAGACGAAAGGTGGTGTGTGCCTCCAAGGGAAGACTGATGTGGACTGGCCACGAAAATGAAGGACACGCCGCCACGGGCCACGCACGGAGAAACCTTGCGAATGTCACGCTGAGGGAAAGAAGCCAGGCACTAAAACCACAGATCATACGGTCCTTGTCACGGAAATGCCCCAAACAGGGATGTCGGTGGAGACAGCAAGTAGGGGAGTGGTCGTTAGGGTTGGTGGGGCGATGGAGAGAGAGCGCTAACGATGGGGAGGGGCCCCTTTCTGATGTCAGGACTCGTTCTACAAGTGGTGGTGGCTGTGTCTCTCTGTGGCTATGTTAACCGGTCACGGTATGTACTGTATTTATCTATCTACCTACACGCACGTGCTAACTGCACATGTCTGTAATATAGTAACTGCAACTGAGCGGCACACTGCAGCTGGGACAATTGTATGACCTGTGAACGGTATCTCAATAAAGCTGCTTTGGAAAAAAGAGAGAGGACTCGATGAAAGACTAGCCTCACGACATCCATAATCAACACAAAGAGGGGCGCCATGCCCCCACATCTGGAACTATCGTAATCTGTCTTCCTCATGGAGTACCCTACTACATTTTCTGAAAGTTCTGCCATAAGAAACGAACTGTATCAGCCCTGGCCGGGGACAGCAGTTGGTGAACGCATCGTCCCGATACACCAAGGCTGTGGGTTCAACCCCATGTCAGGGCCCAAGCAAGAGTCACCCAATGAGTGCATCAGTAAGGAGAACAATAAACTGACGTCTCTTTTTCACTCGCCACCCCCCCCCGCCCCGCTTCTCTCTCTCTCTAAAAATGAATTGATAAAAAATTTAAGGGAAGAAACGAAGTGTATCTACCCCGGCATTTCCAAGCGCGCTTGGCCATGGACAGGAGCTCTGTGGCACCTACTGACCTTCGGGAAGCCCTGTGTTGTCTAACACCACCCCACGCCTTGGAGATGCTTCAGAAAGGATGACAAGGGAAAGGGTCCAAGGGTGACAAGGACCGAGTGCGCTCAAGCGGGGTTCTCACCGGGGATGCTGGGAGGTGAAGGTGCTCAGCAGGGCCTCCAGAGAAGTGGGGCTCAGTGGGGACACACACCCCACCTCCCTAAAATGAAGGTGGGATCCATCCCCGATCTTTCAAGAGTCAGAAGCATTCAGACCCTCCTAAGTGTTCTCTTACCGTAAACAAAAGAGAAACCACCACATAAACCCCACGGGAACCCAAGAAAACGTCCAAGCAGGACACTGCCATGTTTATAAATGCAGTGAAGTCTGGACATATTTAAGAATGCCACTCGTAACAATGCAGGGCCAGTCGCTGAAAAATGCTTGGAAGAGCTCCTGGATTAAGTAATAGCATTAGTAATAAGAGAGCTTGCACAGAAAAGTGTCCTTTTCAGGGGCTTTTAAAGAAAAAGAAACTGAGGATAGAAGGGGAGGAAATGTACGAAGCGCTCTGGACAGGAAGCGTGGCCCTCTGACCGGCAGTAGGAGCAGCCCCGGGAGGGAACCAGAAATGCAGAGGCTCCGGCCCCGCCCTGGACCCACGGGAGCAGAGCCTGCATTTTCCCAAGACCTCTAGGAGGTGACACGTTGGTATGGAAGTTTAAGTCCTGTTTTCAGTCCTGTTAACAGTTGGCTGGTGTCAGCACTGAAATTTGCCAGCGCCCTCCAGGAAAGTAAGTGAAAGATACGTTTGTATCGCTTCTTAATTGTCCACCCACGCCATCCGTCTGCTCACTGTCCCTTCCTCCACAGATGTCACTATTCTCAAACTAAGTGGGGTTGAGGGGGGGAGACAGGCAGCAGATAAGGTGCTTCCTCAAACATCAGTTGAGTGAATGACTGAACAGGTCCTTGTTATAAGCTACCAGGGTCCTTTTCAAAACTCTTAGGCGGGGTGGCAAAGGCAAAGGGCCAAGCAAGCCCCCAGAAGTCCTCTGACCACACTCAGAACCCGGCTCCCAGACAGTCCCAGAATGGAGAGAGATCATGGTCAGGGACTCCAAGGTACCGTGTACACACTCAGGGCTTGAGCCAGGGCAGGCTTCTGGAGCTCACCTACGAAATACGGCTGAACCCGGCCTCCCACACCAATTCTGGATGTGACGTGTGGCCATGCCAAGTGCCAGGCGTGCTTGTCGGTGTCCCGCCCCGGGTGGCACTGGGTGAGCCCCGGGACCGAGCCAACTTCTCTCTAAAGTCTGATGGAGAAGACAGACCGTACCCTCAGGGCCCCAGGGCTCAGGGCCCCAGGGCTCAGGCCCCGCTCAGGCCCCCCCTCGCGCTGTCCTCAGCCTCCCAGTTGGGCAGCAGCTCTGGCAGGTGGGAGATGCCAACACTCTGGCCGTAGCGCCAGGATCCCAGTGGTCACCAGGCCCCGGACAGAGCTGGGGTGACAATAGAACAAAGCAACACTTCTCAAGCTTTGGGCCCACAGGAGTCCCTGGGGTGCTTCACAAAGGCGCGGGGCTCCAGGGCCCAACCCCGGAACGTGAGCCTCCCAGGTGACAACGGGGCCTGGGACGTGACGAGAGGCAGGGGATCGCACCAGGTGGGTCAGGGTTCACACCTTGCCTGCTCCTGGTCCCCCCCCCTGCATTCCTCCACCTGGGCGTCATCAGAGCGCAACCTGCCTGTCCAGAAGGAGCGTGCACCTGGGCTAGCCTGCCCGCAGGGCCTGAGACATTCTCACGAAATTGCAGCACACACCCTGAGAGGCGGCCTGGCTTCTGTGGGACCTCGAGGGTTGCACGTCGATGGGTTGTGAAATGTTGCCAAATTCCAAGATTCAAAAGATTCAGTGTTCTCCGGGAATTCAGAAACCCAGCTCTGGGTGGTAACGAGGGGTGGAAAGCCTAAGAAGATGCTACAGGTCACTCACCCTTCTACCCGCCCATTCTGACATTCCTCTAACCCCCATGAGTCAGCAGTGGAATTCCCATCAGTTCTACCTGCCGTGTTCTTCAGCAGTTGGGGAGCAGCATCCTCTGCCTACGAGAAGGTACCTGTCGCCCCTGCCTCACTGGCACAGGGACAAGGAAAGCAACCGGCACCCACCCTCAGTGCACCCCATTCAATGAAACCTGCTTCTGCATCGGGTGGACTGCCCCCACCTTTATGCAAGGGAGCCCCAGAGCAGAGGAAAACCCCAGAAGTCCCCTCTCCCCTGCCCACCTCCACCCTCCTCGCCACCCAACCCAGAGCCCGTGGGCCACCAGCTCCCACCACACACAGGGACAACCCAGCACACCCCACAGAGAGCAAAGGGCACCGACAGGCACGAAACAAAGGCAGTGCTTGGTCCCACCGCCACTCGTGACCAGTCTCTGAGGCCCGGCACTGTGGGCGTCGCCCATCAAAATCCCCACGGTCGTCGTCGCGGCCCTCATACTTACAGAGAACGAGGGGCCCAGCCCCTGGGCCCTCACCAGGAGAGGAGCGAAGCCATTGGGCAGCGCAGACAGCAGCTTCCCCGCACAGCCCCTACCTGTGTGCAGGTAAGTGCCTCGCGGACCTCCATTCACTCCCTGGCAGGGGCTCCCGCCATCAACGCACAGATGGCAGTTGATCAAAGGGACAATCAACGTGTGAGACAGGTGATCTGACTGTTTTTTCTGAAGAGCCGGGGTGAGGCAGCCCCACCCCTGTTGGGAGCAGTGAGTCCAACGCCATCAGAAATGGGAGTTCTCCCCACATCTTCTCTCTTCACCTCAGTCCTCTGGTACAGTCCCTTGATGGCGATGGCGGAGGCGGATTTTTGGAGAAAGAGGCAATGTGACAAGATGTGTGTACCCCAGGCTTTTCTACCAGACCATATACGTAATCAAGGTTTAAAAGAAGTCCAGGCAGGCCTTGGTATTTGTCTTTGGCAGACAGAAGGGTCCATTTCTCCAGCTACTCCCACACCACTGCCTGCCACTTGGCTAAGAGATAGCGGCGGGTTTATCTGGGTGCAGTCATTACTTGTTCCATATTAAACAATTAAGATTAGAAAGGGTTACACAACACGTGCGACAGCTACCATCCACAGAGGCTACGGGACCCTGGACTCCGCGGGCGGTCAAGGCCGGGCTGGGAGCGGCGCTTCCCAGAACGCGCAGCGCTTGGAGCCGTTGGACCACACAGGCGGCAGGCGGCGGGGACAGCGCGGCTGACTGCTGGGCTGGTCCTCAGGCCGATGTGCAGAAGCAGACAACAGAGCCACACCGAGGACGGGTCGGCCAATGCACCCGCTGCGCGGGACTTGCCGCACGGGGTCGCTGCGCGCACGCAACCGGGCGCGGGCACAGGCGGCGCAGTGCACAGTGCGCAGCGTGGGAAACCGCTCGGCCGGTCCGCCAACCGGCGTGTAGTATTGGACAACAGAGCCACACCGCGGATGGGTCGGCCGCTGCACTCCCGTCGGTGCCTGGCACCTGCTGCGTAGGGCTTGCCGCACGCAGGGAGTCGCTGCGCGCATGCGGCCGCTGCGCGCACGCGGCCGAGCGCGGGCACAGGCGGCACAGTGCACAGCGCGCGGCGCGCAGCATAGGAGACCTCTTAGCTGGTCTGTGGACTAGCGCGCAGAAATGGACAATAAGGGAATGCCGCGGACAGGTCAGTCGATACACTTGCGAGGGTGCCCCGCAAGTCCTGCCGCACAAGACGTGCCGCGCACACGGGGCCGCTGCGCGCACCCAGCCCGGCGCGTGCACAGGCGGCGCAGTGCGCATTGTGGGAGACAGCTCAGCTGGTCCGCCGCCGGCGCGTAGAAGCGGTCAACAGAGCCACACAGCGGACGCGTCGGCAGCTGCACCCGTGTCGACGCCGGCACCTGCTGCGTTCCCAGGACTTGCCGTACGCCCGCGATCGCTGGGCGCATGCGCACACGGCGGAGCGCGGCACGGACAGCGCAGTGCACAGTGCGCAGCGTGGGAGTCAGCTCAGCTGGTCTGCCGGCCAGTAGGCAAAAGCGGACAACAGACCCACGCCGCGGACAGGTAGGCGGATGCATCTGCAAGGCTGCCCAGCCCTTGCTGCACGGACTTGCCGCACGCAGCTGGGTGCGGGCACAGGCGGCGCAGTACACGGTGTGCAGCGTGGGAGACCGCTCAGGTGGTCCGCCGGCCGTTGCGCAGAAGCGGACACATCGCGGACGTGTCGGCAGCTGCGCCCACGTCAGTGCCGGCTCCTGCTGCGCTTCCGGGACTTGCCGCTCACACGGGGTCGCTGCGCGCACGCAGCCGCGGCACAGGCGGCGCAGTGCACAATGCACAGCGTGGGAGACTGCGCGCTGATCCGCAGACCGGCGCGCAGGATTGGACAGCGGAGCCACACACCGCGAACGGATTGGCTGGTGCATCTGCGAAGGACTTGCCGCATGGGGTCGCTGCGCGCACGCAGCTGGGCGCGGGCGCAGGCGGTGCAGAGTACAGTGCACCGCTTGTAGCGTGGGAGAGCGCTCAGCTGATACGCTGACGCACAGCTCCGCCTGGATGGACCCCGAGCTCGGCTCGTGACACTTGGTCCCCGAGTCCTTGGCCCCCGTGACACAGCCTGGTGTGCTCCAACGTGGAGAAGCGGGGACGCCATCTAGCAAGGCTGGGATGCCGCCCTGCCTCCCAAATACGTGCGATGGGACACACCCCCAACACTCCGCAAGTGCCCAGAGGCCGCTACAGCAGGGCCCCAGCCTCCCTGCCCTGGGACCACACTTCTCCACGTCAAGGGGGAGGCACTTTTGGAATCCCAGGGCCAAGCCTGATGTGATGGGTCATGTTCCAAGGCCCCAAAGGGGCTCTCATTGTTCTGATCCCAGATCCCTGGTTCTTGTGGAAATCCAAGGAACTTCCTGCGCCCTCCATTGTCCTGTCTTCCGCCAAAAGCCCCCTCCACCCTGACGGGAAGGACACACACACTGGCCATTCACAGAACCCCAAAGTTCTCCCCACCCACCCATGAAACCATATAGAACACTGCACCAGGGGGAAATCTCAGGCCCACCAGGGTAGTCAGACACGGTTCAGGGCTCCATCCCTCTCCCTACCCGCCTCAGGGGACCGTGGGACCCCAAAGCCAGCCAGTTCTAGTTGTCCAGGGTCGTTGACCAACATCCCTCCCCAAAAATGTCAGAGCAAGAACAGCAAGGTAGAGAGAGACTAGGTCTTGAAGCCACAGGCAGAAAGCTATTGGACATTGTGGGGAAAAGAGAGCCATTTAAAATGATAGCAAGGAAAGTAGTAGACACGGCATATGGGATATCAGCTACCTGCTAGTCACAACCTGTACATATACATATACACACGCGCGAGTGCGTGCACAGATGCACAACCCTGCAGCACATGAAGGGAAAAAGGCTGGAGGTGTTAAGTGACTTGCACAGGTGACAGGACGGGTGCACAGAGGCGACACCCCTCCCCATGGGGGAACACGGTAGGAAGGGCTGGAAGTTGTGGATGGCAGCAAGGACAGTAACAGCCAAGGGGGATGGCGAATTCAGATACTGCCTTGCGTTCACAGGCGCAAAGGGAGTGGGTGGCCATGTTCAAAGGCACACAGAAGCTGCCTGTGGGCGCCCCGAGGACCAGTGGCCAGGCCATCACAGGACCCCTCGCTGGCCACACCGGGAGGGTGAAGCAACAGCGGATACTCACCCTGGGGAGGAGGTGCGCTGGGAGACCAGGCCCATGTTCTTTTAATATTTAGTTTCCATCAGATGAAAGCAGATTTGAAGCAGGTCTTCTTAGAGCAGCCATGAGCAAAGTGTCCACCCCAAAACGAAGGGCAACAAGCCTCCCTCGGCTGGGGCAGGTCACAACTAGCCTGGCCTGCTCTTAGCCGCCGAGATGCTGCAAGAGGGACCCAAGGCACAGAGCCCACCCCTGTGAGTCGAGGAGAAATCCAAGTGCAGGCAGATGGACGTGTCTCAGGTCCCAGAGCCAGCTATCGGTGGGGGAGAACCCAGCTTTCCTCTTGGCCTCCTGCAGCTTCCAGGGTAAGAAGAGGGGGCTCGCTGGCCGGAAAGGCTTCCTCTGCCACAGGGTCCTGGAGGAATCCCAGGGCTCCCAGCTCAAAACGGCTGGTCCAGGATGTGGGAGAGCGAGAGGGAAGACAGAGGAAGAGGCCAGGAAGGGATCCAGAAGGCCGGGCCCTGTGCTAAGGGCCTGCCCTGCCTCCCCTCCCCCCGCTCCCCCAGGCCTGCACACTCAAATAAACACTCACAGGAGTTCCTGCCTGCCCTAGGTTCTGCTTTCTGGGTCAGCCAGACACAGACGCGCAGAAAAAATTTAAAAAATGAATAAATGCTGTAAAAACTGGAGAGAGGAAACTGCAGAAAAAAACTAAAACAAAAACCAGTATCTCCAAAAAGAGATTAAAAAAAAAATAAACAGTGCGTCTATGAAACAGGAATATTACACCATTAAAATAAGAATGATCATTGCGGGTGATGTTTCACCAGGGTAGGTTCACTGCCCACAACCCACGTCCCGGTCTGGGGGGAGTGGGGTGGGGGAGGGAGGCAGTGGAGCCCCTGGGGCGGGCGGGGGGTGGGGGTGGGGTGGGTAGGTAGATAGGAAACCTCCCTATTTTCCACTCAGTGTTTTGTAGTGAATCTAAAGCTGCTCTAAAAAAATAAAGTCAGTTGAAAAAGACCAAAAGAAACAAAGAGGTCCTTAGAAATTAAAAATGAAGATAGAAAAATCTGCTGGAAAAGTTTGAGAGTCAAGTTGCTTTGCTCCCCAACCCGGAACAACACAAGGGAGGCAGAACAGGAGCTAGAGGAGCCGTCCAGGCAGCTGATCGGCAAGTAACAGCCGTTCTCCTAAGAGAGAAGAAGTGCGTGGAAGAAAGGAAATGAAAGAATTAACTCAAAACTCTGTCCCATCCCGAAGGCTCTGCGCTCCCAGTCTGAAGGGGCCCTGGGCCCGCCCGGCAGGGTGGATGGGGGCCCCAGAGCAAGGCTCATCATCTTCAAGAGATTTCCAAACAAAGACACAAATTGAAGAGCCTACAAGCTTCCAGACGTGCACAAGGGGGGAAAATGAGCAAACAGCGAGGGGGGCGTTTCCATACAACAAGTCGAGAATCTGACCTGCTGCCTCCTCCATCTTGTTCTGCCTAGAGAGAACCGCATGCAGGCTTCCAGTTTCTGAGGGGAAACTACGTCCAATTAGATGTGCGTTCTCGGACAAACTATTAGCTGTGAACGGAGACCAAGGACATTTTCAGACATGCGAGGTCTCCAAGAAATCTGCACGCACCTCTTTTTTGGAAGTTGTGATGGAATGCTCACCATCAAATGTTGGAAAGGAACCAGGCGAGAGGAGTCCAAGAGGAAAGCAAAGGGCAGCTCCCCGGGATGATGGGGAAGGAAGATTTCAGGGCGGCCGGGATGGAGTCTCGGGGGCAACCAGGCCCCAGTGAGAGATTGCTTCCAGAAGATAAAACTGGCCACACACCAAGGGTGTGTGAAAGGACATTTGCACAACTGTGTCAGTTTGGAGTGGGGGCGGGGAGTGATAAGTACATAAACCACAAAGCAGATGCCAGAGCAACTCCCGGAGAAAACAAAATGTCCTACAAGACAGACAAAGATATCACAGTCAAGTCCAGGGCTCAGCCAGGAGCAGCGTTTCAGGGGCCGTGGTTCGTGCTGGCCCAGCCCGAGCCACCAGAAGAGATGAGGTGGAGAGGGAAGTTCAAGTGTAGAATGCGGATAGGGCCTTCCAGGCAGAGAGACGGGGGCTGGGAGGGCGGGGGCGGAGGAGGGAACAGGTGGGAGGAACTGCAATTTAATACACAGACATCTGCCCAGAAATATGAAGGCAAAGACAGAAAAAACCCAACGGATAAGCCTGCTCACTTCTGGGGAATTATTTGACTCTTCATGCACATATGTCACTCAGGAAAAAAGTCAAACCAAATGTAAAAGCAGTCTGTCCTGGGAGTGGAGAGTTACACCACCGGGTGACCCTTCCCACGGACAGAACTTGTCTGGCGAGGCGCCGCCAGGCCAGCAGGAGATGGGGCCTCCCCGGAGGTTCGACCGGCTACAGAGCCAGGACCTCTGCCTGCCTATCCCCCACCAAGGTGCCATCCCCTCCAGGAGATGCTGGCCCAGGTCTCAGTCTCATTTCTCTAGAAACAGCGGGAGGGTTTTCCGTGACATGCACCCAGTTCTTCAGAAGAGAAAAGGGCATTCTAGAAAAAGCGAGGAGGAGACTCTCAGGCCACACACCCGCCCCCTGTGCTGGCCACACACAACACCTAGAAGACTCCGGACCTCAGCCAGCACCGCCTCCCACCTGGTGGGAGCAGCCCTTCCAAGCAGGCGCCCAGGTTCAGGGAGAGGCGTGGTCCCTAGGCCAGAGGACACGCCCTCCACGCCTGAGGCGACTGCTTGAGCTTTTGAATTTCAAAGTTCCTTGGTTCCTAGTGGCTGTTGGTCACTGTGGGTTTCCTGGAGCAGGGAACCCTGAAATTATTACTCCTATTAGATACGTGGTATTATAAAATGTTTATATTGAAGGGAGTGCCCGACTCATAAAAGGCTGGAAGAAACCACTGCCCAGACACTCTCTGGGATGAAAGTTAAAAAAACAAATAATAAAGCAGAGGCCCAGCTCATCGGATAAGCCAGGGTGCGCAGGGTACCTGCGCTCCAAGGGCATCGCAAGAGGAACCCCCGCAGCTGGCGGCCAGTGGCCCCGGAGGCCCTTGCTGTGGACAGCCACATGACCGGATGAGGGAGAAGGGGTCTCAGGCAATCCTTATGGGTCTCTGCCTTCGGCGGCCCCCACAGGACTCCCGCAGTGACACCAGGACAACTGACAGAGGGGGCCCGATGGTCGCGGTCCACCATGCATTCTACTTACAGAGAAATTCCGAGTGAGGAGCTGGGCGTGTGCCAGGCTCTTTCTGTGCCGACTGCGTCGTGAGCCACGTTCCCAGGTGAGGTTGTACCTGCTGGTGCTCAGGCCCATTGACCTGGCACAAACACTCGGTCAGGACTTCAGAGGGATGCCGGGCTGCCCACCTGTGTGCAGAAGCACGTCCCATAGCCCCCCTCCCCCCACCAGGGGCACGGTCCGCCGGCCAGGACCAGCAGTCCACACGCACCTCCGTCCCAACTAGAACAAGGTCTCTGGGCACTCAGACACCAGCCAACCTTGGGGTCCTAGAGACCAAAGCCCCAGCTCCACCACTGGGAGTCCCACATCCCATGCTGCAGCCTGGCTGAGCCTGAGCCTGGGCATTTCTGGCTCCTGGTGTCAAGGGACCAACTTTCGATGCGTGTTCTTCACTACTGTCTGGCCCGGATGGGCGTACAGCCAGGTGAGGTGGACATCCCACCACCCGCCTCTTACAGCCCCCACCTGCGAGGAGCTCCAGGGGTCTGCTGCCTGCAGGCAGGGGAAGAACTCTTAGGCATGGGGGCGGCTGCTCAGACCCTCAACCCGAGAGGTTTTGTGCAGCTGACCTGAGCAAAGCACCAGGAGACAAAAACCCCGAAAGCGGAGTTCTCTTTCTAGCAGACCTGGCAGATTAATAGAAAGCAGGGCACTCAAGCAGCTCAAAGCCAGGGCTGAACGTGCCAGGAGCAGCGTCTCCCCGCTCTCTCGAAGAGTCACGCATGGCGTTGGGGGGAGGGCTGGGGGGTGTGGTGCACACAGCTCCAAGAGTATCTCACCTTCCCAGCCCACTCTAATCCATGACTCCCACTTTCCTGGGGAGCTGAGCTAACTCGCTTGGGCTCCTGGACCTAGTACAGGGCAGAGAGCAGAGTCCCACCAAGGCAGTGTGCATGTGCAGTGCTCAGTACTGGCCACTGCCCCGGGCCAGAGAGGGAGCAAATTCCTCCAGGACCCCCCTCCCCCTGTGGATGCTGAATCACACAATCCCCAACCCAAAGAAGAGCCTCAGATTCAGGATCTTGATGCTCCAGAGACCCCTCCCCTAAATCCACCAGAAACTGGACGGCTGAACATAGGAAGGACATCCTCTTTTCCCAGTGGCAGCCAGTCAGGACGAGCTGCCGTCACCCCACGGGTCCCAGGCAGGAACCCCACAGCCAGACCATGACTTCGGGGGCAGGGAAGGTGTCTCCGCCCCGTCTGCACGTGTGGGCAGGACAGCACAGAGGAGAACAAGGGTTCTCTGACACCAGGCCCATCCTTTCCAGCCCAGAGAGAGCTCTCCCAAGAGCCTGTGTGTCCCCAAAGCACAGAGTTACACACTCAGTCCCACCTCTGAGATGATTTTTGTTGACCCCAGGACATGGCTGTTCTTGTTGCCGTCTCCAAGAACAGTCATGCTGTTTTTCCTTCCATTATTCAAGGAGGGACGTCAGCCTTTCCAGCAGCTGGTGGTTTTAAGCTTCGCCTGCTTGTATCTCCTCTGGGTTAACAGGCCCCAGGATTACTGGGGGCACAGACAAAAAAGCCCATTGCTCAGAGACCAGCTCAGAAGCAGATCTGAGCCAGGGAGGGCAGGCAGAGAGGAGGCAGACTCGCAGCAGAAGGCAGGGGACAGACACAGCGCCCTAGAAATGTGCAGCTAAAATACTAACACAAATCTAACGCCAGCCAGGGCTGGAATGGATGAGATCAGCCACACACCCATTAGCCCAGACGCTGGAGAAGGTCCCCAGATCCCCAGAGCACCTGTTTGTCAAGCCTCACCTACCAAGTAGCTTGACTTGTCTTCATTTCTCCCATGCTCTCCCGTACTTCTGAGGGTAAGCAAAAAAATGGGACGAGTTCAAAGAAAAAAATCTCCACCAGCAGAGTGAGTTTTATTTAAATTTCGAACATAAGATCAGTCACTTAAATGAAAAGCAAAGCAAGTATCTTCTCCTCGCGAGCCCATACAATTTCAGGTTGGTGAAACAGACACAGGGTTTCTGCCACCAACTGCAAGCACACAGGCCTCCTTCCCAGGACACAGGACAGAAGTCCCTTGCAGCCAGCACTGAGTTCTGGGGGCAAGCTCACACACCTCCTTCTCATGCGGGTGTTTCTCCCCCTGCAGTGAAGTGTCGGGCAGAATTCCGAGGGCATGCGGTCTTCCTGTTACACGACCTTCAAAGCATGGGGTCTTATGGGGTACGCCGCCCCCAAATCTCTACAGCTTCAGGACAAGTCGACGTCTGTTCAAGCAGGAATTCGGTCTCTAGACGCCGTGAAGTCTCAGAGCAGCTGGATTGTCAGTCTCAAAACTTCTGGGCTGGCTCTCGGATTCTGACTTCGTTCTCTCCCCGGGGAGGCTGACTGTCCACACACAGGGTCACTGTCACCGAGCCAGAGCCGCCCTGGGTTCCGATCCTGGCGGCCACCTGGCTGAGCACCTGGCGGGAGCCTCTCCAGCCCCACGTTCCTGGTCTGCACACAGAAGGCATTTTGCCCAACCCCAGCGCTGCCCCCCAAACGACACAGACCACGGACGACAGGCAATGGAGACTTTGGGGGTGCACACGGCTTTTATTAAAACACGGTTGTAATGACAATAAACACAATGAGCGTATCAAAGTCGTGACTTTGTGGACATCGGCGTCTCCTTCCAAAATAAACGTGTGTTTAAGTATAAACAGTGAGTGGACAAAAGAAAATATTGGTGATGGCCCGGGCCATCACGGCAGAGCGCGGGCAGGCTGGGAGCCGCCAGAAGGGTCCTAGAGCCCCCTCGCTCTCCGGGTGTGGGTCTGGCAGGGTCCGCCTTCGGGCCATCGCTCTCTCCAAGGCACAGGCACTTGTGCAGAAGCAGAAAATGCACAGAACTAAAAAGAAAATGTATCCGAAGTTTAGGTTTTGGTGACGGCTCCATCGCACGCGGGCCATGTGGCCCCGTGCGTGCCCATTGAAACCTCCTGAGCCTCGGTGTCCACACCTGTAAAATGGGGGTTGGGGGCTGTGGAGGGCGAAACGCAACGAGGCTCCGGACGAATCTCGTGAACGGCTGTGCTCCAGGAGTGTCGGTGGCCGCGCTTCTCAGTTACACAAGCGCACTGGTCAGGCGTGTAACCCAGGCTGCCCTCAAATTCCCTGTAATCTGGAGCTTGGCCTGTTCGGCCCTTCTCTTTCAAGTATTCCCAATAAAACTCAAATGTTATGTGCAGTAATCCTAGAGTTCTGATCTGGAACAGAAAGAAAAAAAAAAAACCCAACCATCCAGATCATTCCTGGAAATACGTTTGGTTTCAGGGCTTTTACCAAATAAAATCCTCCCCTAAAAGACACTTCCCTGTCCCCATAAATCAGGATTTTTTTTTTCTGCCGCTGAAACCTAGGTTCTACCTATTTTTTCCTTCCAGGAAGAAAGGGAGGGGGTCTCCAAGTGAACTCCCGGGAGGAATCGCCAGCTTTGTGCTGGAAGCCCCGTTGGCGCCGTGGCTGCGCTAACGTGTGTTCCCAGCGAAACCGAGCGCGGTGTGGAGTGGAGCAGCAAGTCTGAAGCTGGGGGCTCCGAACGGCTGATTCAGCATTTTCAGAAACAAAGTGTTCTGGGCCTGGCCTTGTAAACAGCAGCACCCAGAAAGTTGTGCAACGACGCGTATTTACTCACGAGCGCTACTTGTTTGGGTCCTTTCTTTGCATCTCTTGAATGAAACTGGGCACAACGTTTGCAAGAAAGCATTCTTTCGGGTGCGTGGGCCACACAGATCCAGGACCCTGTCCCGGTCACCTGTGGCTCCCAGCAGTTCCCAACGTTTCCGTCAAGGCAAACGACCAAAAGTTGGCTTTTCTTCCAACCCCAAGAGGAGGAGAACGTAATAAAAAGCAGAGAGTACCCTAATTTCCGTAAGGCACACGCTGCAGGGCCTTCTCCAGGCGGGCGTTTGGAGAGGCAATCGGGGAAGGCGGAGAGTTGCATCAGAAATTTCCTTCTGCAAACCGCACGGTTCTTATCACGTTTCCACGGCTGGCGGGCGGCTAATCCGCGAGCCCTCCAGTCTGGTTAGGCCCCAGCGGCCGGTAACGGGGTCACTAACGGAACCAAGAAAATGTATGTGTGTGTATATATCCCGAGACCGGGCTGCTCTGGGCTGAGGAGTGTATGGCCGCGCGGGCGCGGGCGCACCAGGGGTTGCAGGAGCGCGGGCGCCCATCCTCGGGGCGGCCCGGGAGCGTGGCCCGAGCCCTGACGGCGCGGCCCCCACCCCGCCCGGCCCTGGCTTCCACCCCGAGTTGCCGGCGTCCGACGGGATGGTTCCAGGAGGCGCCGCCGGCTCCACGGCCCCCCGGGGTCCGACACCCGCGCGCACAGCCCGGCCCGTTCGCCGCGCCCGCGCCCGCAGCCCGCTCCCCGCCTCCGCGCGCCGCCGGCCGAGCCCCGGGCGCCGCAGCCCCCGGCCCGCAGGCGACGCCCTTCCGCCCGCCGCGCCCCCGCGGCGCCCGGCGTCCCCAGCCCGGCGGCAGCGCGCAGACAATGACGGCGCGGGGACCGCCCGCCCGCCTGGCCCCGCCGCGCCGACCACAAAGTAACTTGCGGCCGCGCTCCCCGCCCAACTTCGTACCTGCGCGGCTCTGCTCCCGGCTGTCTTCGCGTGGCTGCCGGCGACCCCCGTCCCGGCTCAGGAGGGGGAAGCGCGCGGGGCGTCCCGGGCCCCCGAGGGGCTGCGCGCAAACTTTGCTCCGCGCGGGTGTCCGCGGCCTCCGAGCGCTGCGCCTGCTGCCGGCGCGCCGCTCGGTCCTGCCAGCCTCCTCACGGCCTCCCCACCCCCTCGATGGGCTTTAAACTGGCCCGGCCCCGCCCGCCGCCGCCGCCTCCGCCTCCGCCGCCTCCGCCTCCTCCCCCGGCCGCTTTTCCTGCTCCTCCTCCCGCCGCCGCCGCCCGGACCGCTCGCCGCCAGCGCGGGCGGAGCCGGGGCCCAGGCGCAGGGCGTGGCGCGGGCGCGGGCGCGGGGCCGGACCCTCTAGCGGCAGCTGCCCGAGCCGAGCGCTGGGCGGGCAGCGGGGCGTGGGCGCCCGGACCCCTCGTCCTGCCTCCCGGGACCCCTGGACGCGGGATCCCCACATCCCAGGCCCGGGCGCCCGCGGAGGACACATCGGACCTATCCCGAGAGGCAATTTGCAAGCGAATTCTCTGCAACTCAAAAGTCCTCACTGTGCAGTCCGAACCCTGCATCCAGGCGCAGCGGAAGGACGAGGCGCAGGAGCCGGTGCTCCTGGGCGGGAAAGGGGACCTGAGTTTGCGCCGTCTGCTCACAGCCATCCAGGTCCGGGGCCTCGCCTCTCCGAGCCTCAGTTTCCCCGGCTGCGTGTGAGCACTGGAGTGCTCGCTAGTGGAGAGGGGAGGCCCTACACAGGCTCTTAATACCAGCGAGCCTCCCGTCCTT
Organism: Trachops cirrhosus; assembly: GCA_028533065.1. NCBI lineage: Eukaryota > Metazoa > Chordata > Mammalia > Chiroptera > Phyllostomidae > Trachops > Trachops cirrhosus. The sequence continues at coordinate 1,484,584 of CM052549.1, forward strand.
AACTTTGAAACGGGCAACAGGCCGGCCTGGGGCTTAGACAAAGTCCCACCTTTGACATCTAGTGCCTGGCGCAGGGAACACCTGAATTAATGAAGCCATTGTCATTAATGCAATCATTAACGTCTCTACGGAGTCGACATTACAATGCAAATAGGATGATAATGATGTCTTTTCCTGGGTCTTGATGTTGGAAAAAAACAGCCACAACAATAACTCACTTTCACTAAACATGCATTTGTGCCCAAAACACAGACGGGTCTCTCACGGAGCCAGCCCCGACTGCGGCCCCGCAAGCGTCCCTGGGAGAGGTGCCAGGGCCGACTAGGGAACCATCTCCTGGGTGTTGAGCAACTTGCTGGAAGTCAGGTAGTGGTCAGTGCACAGTGTGGACGACCCCAAAGCCCCCTTCTGGCCCTTTTTACACAGTCCCTGCCTTGGACGGAAATGCCGGTGAAAAGGCCACCCTTTTCTGCGACTAAACCCAAGCCCTCCCGAAAGTGTCTGCCCGCTGGTCCAAGCTCAGACGACCAGAAGAGGAGAGTCCTGAGGGAGCCAGTGCGGTACCTTCCCAGGAGATCCGAACACAAAGGACTCCCGAGAAAATTTAAGGAGAGAAAACTCGATTTCGGCCAACGTCTCACAAGTGTAGCGGCTTGAACCTTCCCGCCGTGCTGCAGGGCCCCATCAGCACCAAATGCCTGCACCAGCCGGAAGGCAGGGCCTTGCGCAGGTGTGTGGAAAGCACCTGTGTCCTTTGCTCTGAGTCACCTGAAGGTTTAACACTCCATGGGCACCTCCCACGGTGCACTGCGAGGTCTTTTCGAAGAACAGGGATATTATCTTATATCACCTCAGTGCAGTCACCAAATTCATAGACTCGTATCGATAAAAGGCACGTGTCTACTCTAGGTCCATATCCCGTTGCCGATTGGTCTGATGGTGTCCCTTGCAGTATTTCTTTGGCCTTGGCACAAGATCCAGTGTCAGGGATCCCACTTAGCTGTCTCATAGCTACTGACCTAGAAGGGGTCTACAGATGTCCTCGGGTGTTCTCCTGCGGACGCGGGTCCCCAGGATTCCCCACAGCACTCTGGTCTGCCCAGACTCCCACGTGCCTCTGCTTTCTGGGCAGTGCCCACCCAGGACCACTTTAGGAACCAAGGAAAAGCACCCGCTGCAGCTAGGTGTCTGGGTGGGAAACAGGGTTTGTGACAGTGAGGGACCCCATTGCTCAAAGGAGTGAAAAGCTTCCTTCAGCTGAAGGGAGCGAATTGGACAGACACTAATTACAATTAGTAATAAATGATGGGTACTTGTCTCCCCTGCTGACTCCAAGCATGTGGCAAGGGTAACTGACTGCTGTTCACCGGTGTCATCCCAGCAGGCGGAGCGCCTGGCACTGAGCGGGCACTAGTGACAGAGGCCGTCATTGGGAAGGAAGATCGTGCCAACGAACTTACCAGTAGAGCTCGCCGATGAGATGCTGTGAGTGCCCGGCACCGTCTACGACCCTTCGCCTTGTCTATGGCGAAGGGAACGAGAGCAAGGGAATGGCACCCTGGCAGTGAAACGCTCCGGCCAGGCGTGGCCCTCACTTCTGCTCACGTGGGCCGAGGCCAGTCCCATGGCCCAGCTGGCAAGGGGGGCAAGGGGGGGAAGGGTGGGAGCGCAGTCCCCCGCTGGTGGCACTCAGTACCAGCGATCACAGGCAGGGAGGACTGCTGGCCCACCCCAGCCCGTGGGCACATGCTCCCCCTGCAGACCGCCGGCCCCCCTAACCCTACAGATCTTACCCCTGCATTTTAAACAGACTCCCCATGATCCACAAGGCACCAGGCGATTCCTTGAGCCCTTTAAAGAGAAGAAACACAGGCTGCCCCAGAGTCCATGCTGGGGAACCTGGTGAGGTTGGGGAAGTGGTGGCCACACGCCAGCGGGGTCCTGGGGTGCCCGAGACAGAAAGAGCCCCAGAGGCGATGGATGGAAGGGAAGGCCTGACAGAGAGAGTGGCCGGCGCCTAACCGGGAAAGAGTTCACCTGGCAGTTACAGTTCGTCCTGGGACGCTGAGGCTGGGACTGGGTCTGGAGGGCACGGGGCAGGTGGGGGGCTTGGCAAGAAGCCAGGCTGGAAAGGTCAGAGGAGACTTCGTCGCAACGCTCAGGTGTCTTTACCTTACCCTCAAGGTGACGACAGGGTGTGAGGTCTCCAGCACAATCCCCCTCAGTGGGACCCTCCGTCTGTGGTCCCGCCCACAACACGCCTTTCCCTGGCCCCTGCCTGGCAGTTGGTTTGCTGGGGACAGTCTCCTGTCCAAGGGTTCCCGTGTGGTGCCTTTGCTGCTGGCTGGAAGGGTGGGCCAGTCAGACGCCTGTGGGAAGCCCTGGAGGGCTATGGAGCACAGAGCCCAGGGGAGGAGCAGCTGAGCCAGGCCCCCTCTGTGAACGGAGGCGCCGACAATAGCCCCAAAGGGATGCCCGCTGTGTCCCGTCTCCCTGGGCTCCTGTGTGAGGCGTCCATGGAAGTCCATTTTCCTTGTGATAACTTCATACGAACTCCCCCTTTCCCAAAACAAACTGGCTTTACACCCAAATCGGGGACTCACCGAAGGCTGTCGATTCAGTCTGATTTATTGAGATTGGATTCGCCTACAGGAGAGAAGTCACATTTCGTGGAGTTTGGGAAAGCATTCAGTTGTGCAACCGTGAAGTCCGTGAAGATACAGAACAACTTCCTGACCCCAGAAGGTTTTCTCTTGCCCCTTGAAGTCCACCTGGCCCCCACTCCCTGAAGCCACTGGTCCGCTTTCTGTCTTTTCAAGGTTGTCCTGTGCCGTATCTTACAAACGTTACTTAATGAAATATTTCGCAGCTCCATACACTTGAGGGTTGTAATCCCTGGAGTCCCCGAGCTAACAGAATCCAAAGTAGGAACAGAACTACGTGTTGGGTAACGCTCCGCTCCCAACATTCAGCCTTGGCACCATGTCCTCGGCTGTGCGGAGGTGAGCGAGTGTGCACTTTTGAAGGCATCCTCTTCACGGAAATGTTTGGATCGTTAAAACCTGAAGCTACTTCAACTAGTCGGCATCCACTCTTTGAGAGGGTGAATCTGCCTGCGGGGAGTGTGAGACTACAGAAAATAGACCGGCCAATCCCAGAGATGTGCCTGATGAAGGGTCCCCACGGGCACTGGCGTGACGTCCAGACTCGGGTCCAGGTGGAGGGTGTGTGAGTGAGGGCTGGCAGCCACTTTGGGCCCGGCGCTGCTGGCTGACGTGTGGGAACGTTTCAGCTGCGCAGAGAACTGGGTTTCACGGCCGTGAGCAGTCCGTCTCATCTATTCACGTGTCAGCCTCCCTCAGGGTCATCACTGCTAAGAACTCGTCCAGTTTCAAGACTGAGTGGTGGCATATGGCAGACTTTTCAGGGAGAGACCTCATATTTTCTCTTCCTCCCTGATGTTTTATTTCGTTGTCTCTTTCTTTTTTTCTCCCTTCAGTCTCAGCACAAGGTCAGGTGACGGGCGAATGACACGCAGTTCACGGAACACACGGTAACCGACCCTGTGCACGACCAGTTCAGGCAATCCTGGCAGTAAGTCCGGAGGTAAATAGCACTGTCTCGCTCGCCTCCTAGTCGAAGACGTCCACTCGGAAGCCACGTGACTTCTCAGGATGGCTTATCAATAAACAACCAATAAGAGGTAGCATGTTGGTCTGACCCAAGACCTGCCTTTTTCCACTAATTCTGCCTCCATGGTCATTTCTTGTCATTTTAGTATTTTCCATGTAACCAGCTATTTAAATGTATGGCCAGCTGGGACTTTTTTTGCTTTGCACTTCTGTTCTCATGTACTTGGGATCCCCTGCATGTCCCTGGATCCAGTGTGGAGGGAGATATTAGACCCTTTCTTTATTTTGCAAGTTGGGGGTGTTAACCTGTTTGCCAATCCCACCCTCCATTTTCAGGGAGTCTGGGGACTTGGCTGGGTGGGACCTCAGCCCCCTGGACCAGAGGGTTGAGCCCCCTGGGCTGGGCTGGTGCAAGGCAGGGAGCGAGAGGAGCAAGGGGGAGAAGGGAGCAGGGTCGGGGCGAACGCGGCCAGGCCGTGGACCTGGGGTCCAGCAGAGCTAGGAGACTTGCATGCGGGTGGCCCTCGTGGTGAGGAGACTCCAGGTGACATTTGAATGCTCGTCACTGGGCAAGTGGATCGATGTAGTTGCAAGGTCCAGTCAAGGACAGAAGTCCAGGCAGGTGCTCAGTCGCTGGGCAAGGACTAGGCTGGGCTTTGGTCCAGCAGGAAGTGGGTCAGGAGGTCAAGCCTTGTGTGCAGGAAAAGGTGGTGTCCCACAGCCAGAACTGGGACACAGGTCTCCACGGGTCCTGTGATCCCGGCACCTCCACACACCCCCTGGGACCAGACCGGACAGGCCCAGCAGCCGCGGGGGGTCCGGGAGGAGGGGCGAGGAAGCGGGCAGGAAGTGACGTGGATTTGGAGCCTGTGCTGAGAGCATCCGCCGGCCGGGGGCGTGGGGGCACATTTTTCGTTTTCTCCTCCTACGGCGCGTGTGCTTAACAGACTCCAGAGCAACGCTGACTGAGCAGCTCGGGAGTGAGTGGGGCTGGAAAGACCACTCGGAGAGGGCATCGTGGGTCTCCCGAGGGCTCCTGAGCAGGATGCTGGGGTCGGAGCCGACTCCTGGAAGGAGGGTGCTAGAGCAGAGACACCCGGGGGTGCCCCACACAAGGAGCATGCGCAGACCTGACTCCCAGACCACCCCCGCCGGTGGGGGGGGGGGTCGGCAGGGCCAGCAGCTGGCTCCCCAGAGCATCCGACTCTGCCCGTCACGTGAACTGCCGTGGGCTTCTCCAGCAGGGCCATCGGGAAGCAGGGACCGTCCCCCCAGAGGCCACCATCACAGCACCTGGATGGGTCCTCAGATGGAGAACTGGGCTCCATACGCTGTTCCAGTCAAGAACCAGTGCTTTGGAGTCGGACAACCTGGGCTCCGGCTCTTCCTTTCCGTCTGATGCTCTATGTGAGTGGGGACGAGTCACAGCCTGTGCTGCACCTGAGGACACGGGGGCTCAGTGTGCCTGGCCCCACGGTGGGTGAGCAGCATGCCACGTCCACCCCGAAACTGTGCCTCGCGACGTGATAGAGTCCTACGGGGCTTTTCTGGAAGGACCACCGTCCTCCGCGTTGCCAGAGACGCCGTCCCTGTGAGGGCTCGCTCGGGGGCTTTGGTGACAGCTGGACTCTCGGCACCCTGAGCAGATCCTGAGGGGTGTCTTTTGGCGAAGTGAGGACATTCAGCACCCCGTGTTGGAGAGAGCCTCTGGGTGAGATGCCCGGGGTGGGTGTAGCTGCCCCGGCTCCTAAGAAGCTCTGAAGGGCAGGGTGCTGTGCGTGCCCCCTGTCTCTCTCTGAGACAACAGGAACAGAACCCAGCAGCGGAGGGACGCTGTCCATCAGTCAGCTTGCCCCAGTGCCATGGAGGGGCCGGCCCAGGGCGTGGGCTGGGTCAGTGCGTTTAGTGCGACTGTCACCCGCCCGTCTGCTTTGTCACATGTGGGCCAGTGCCTGCCACACTGCCTCTGCCCCACCTGGAACGTGGGGAGTAATCACACCTGTGCCTCAGGCTGGTGGCTGACCACTGAGTCCATTTGCCATAATCTGCCGTGGATAATGCGCACCCACGTTTCTGGCCTGAACTTGAAGGAAAAGAGTCTTTCGTTTCAATGTTTCAATTCAATTATTTATTTATTTATACTTAGAAACAAAACCGATTCCCGTATCCCAGGGTATTATTTTACATACAGATATCATTACTGCTTCCTAGACTTCCCTTTAACACAGAAGCATGAATCAAAGAGTTAAAACCATACAGATTTGGAACTAGTACTACCCAGGTGTACAGCGCATCCTTCTTTTTCTCTCAAGAAATTTGGGTGAAAAAGTGCACGTTTCGTACAGCGCAACACAGGAGACAAAAAGTGCTCGGTGCCTGCTCTCCGGGGTGGGGGGGGCTAGGAGGGCACTGCATTGTGAGCTGTTGGGTGTGCCGGGGCGCACATGGCCACGGGGGCCACTCTGCTTCCTGCGGGGAGGGTGGCCCGACCGGATGTGGCCCTGGCTGCTGCCCTCCCGGGGAAGGGGAGACTCAGCACGGCAGCCTGGTGAGCCGGGGACCGTGTCCGAGGCCCGCACTGCGGACCTCCTGCACGGAGAGGGCAGCCCCTGCCCGTCCGGCCCCGGTTGGTGTGTGACAGGTCCAGGGAGGGCCCGGGCAGGGCGGCCCTCCAGGAGAGCTTTGAGCCAAGCCCCCGCCCCTGGTGTCTCTGGGGCTCTCATTCGGCCTGGGGACAGGAGCCTGCCCCGAGGCAGATGCAGGGGAAGGACGGGACTCTGGGGAATGTAAACGGAAGCAAGAAAAGGAGAAGCGGGGTGATGCCGAGCATCTCTCCTCACAGCCTCCGCTTCATTGCAATTCCCCTTACACTCGCAAGCTTCCAGGAACAAAGTACGTAAGATGTCAGCCATTTACGTGCTGTTCGCCTTTCCCCGATAAGCACAGGTGACGGGCTTGTCTCCATCTCCTCGTTCAGGGGGAGCTCCTGTCCCGGAGGCTGGCGGGCACCCTGCCCCACCACCTCCCCCGCAGGGTCACGGAGACGGCCGCCAGCAGGTGGCCGGGCACGACACCGGCCACCCCCTTTGGCTCCAGGGCCCTGCACACACCGCAGGCAGCTCAGCATCATGCCTTGGGGCACCCCAGGGGCTCCCCCCTTTCTTCTTGTCCTCAGGGGTGGCGTTGCTGCCCCTCAGGCACCTGGTAGGACACAGGGTCCCCTGCCCTGAGCTGTGCTGAGCAGAGCAGAGCAGTGCTCCTCCCCGGGGCACCCCCCAAAGAGTGCAGGGAGAGAGGGAGAGAGGGGGAGTTGCTGCCGGTCCAGGTCCACTGGCTCTCTGGAAGCGTTCCGGCCAGGCCCAGCTTCCCTCCTGTTCCAAGTCCTGGCTCTCTCTGCTTTCCACAGCGGTCACTCACAGGAGTCCTGGAATCTAACTGATTTTAACCAGGTGATTCTCCAGGCACCTGGACTCAGGGAGACAGAGTACATGAAGGGGCTTTATAAACCGTCCAGGGCTGCCTAAATTTGTTGTCACTGACACAAGTGTCCAGCCAGCGGGGTGGGCATCACACGGGGAGCAGGGCCGCCACAGGCCTCCTGCCTGCGGAGTGGGGACATCGCTTTTCTTTTATCTAACAAGCCCCCAGGAGGGAGGCCCTTCCTAGCTGGACTCTAGAGGAGCCGTAGGTGTTGTTTGTGGGAATCAAGTGTCCTGTAACCCATCTCACCGATGTGCTTGATTGGAAAAATGACGCGGGGCAGCTGAGAAAAATACATTCCCGATCGCCACCCCGAACGGCGGAATCGGGCTCCCACCGGAGAGGCAGGAGAGTCAGCCATCAGCCCGCCCTGTAACAGCACACAGAGAACTCCAGCCCAAAGGAGCCAGCTTCCAGCAAGTTCTCCGAGCGGACGGCCTGCCCGGGCCTTGCAGAGCCTGCCCACTGAGAGCCCCAAGACCAGGGCCCCGCACGGCCGGGAGAACCCACACTGTTAGGCCTGGAGCGCGCTCACACACACACGCTCAGGGGGCCGGAGGCGCTGGCGGCCGGAGCTGCAGACGGGAAGGGCAGCAGCACCCCCTGCAGTACAGGCCTGCCCTCCGCCCGGCCCTGCGGACCGGCCAGGCGAGCTTCAGCCCGCACGGGCGAGCTTCAGCCCGCACGGGCGGCTGGTGCCGCCTCACGGCCGAGTTCCAGAGCTTTCGGGGGTGGCCTCAGCGGGGCCCCTCCTGTTCTGCGCGCCCCCGCCCCGTCCAGAGGCACCCTGCCCTGGTCCCCTCCGCCCCATGCCTCTCAGTCCTGAGGATGGAGCGAGGAATCGCTCAGACAGCTGCTCTGCACAGGTTCACGGTAGGATGGGGGGAAAGTGCCCACCAAACACCCCTGGAGCTCGGTCATTCCAGCGTGACATGCCTGGGAGTTGGCAGGGCATAGGGGGACAGGGTCAAGGCCTGCTGGGCACCCCCATGCTGGTCACTGCCAGCAGTAACTGTGCCACACACACCTGGCCTCCCTCTCACCTACAAGACCTGTTGACAAACTCTAAATGTTGCCCTGACATCATCCACCAGTCGTGAAATGATGCTGGCCATTGCCACGGGCACGTGCCCGAGGACACGGGACAGGCAGGGACGGCGCAGGAATGCCGGGTGTGGGTGGTTAGGAAGCGCTTGCTCTTGTCTTCTCGCGACTGGGTCCCCCCACGCTGATTCCCAGTCGTGACCACATGTGAGTCCCATCAGGAGCTCGTTAAAGGGACTCCTGACTGGGTGGGTCTCAGGTAGAGATTCCGAATCTCTGACACGCTTTGTGGACCACATTCGGAGTGGCCACTTCAAAAAACTGCTGTCTCCAGAAGATCAGAACTATGAGCAGTAAAATGGCAAAAACAACTACCAACAACTGAACCAAAAAAACAAAAAAGCAAAAACAAAAACAAACCAAGCAAACGACTGGAACAGGAACAGAATCACAGAAATGGAGACCACGTGGAGGGTTATCAGCAGGGAGAGGGGAGGGTGAGAATGGAGGAAAAAGTACAGGGAATAAGCAGCATAAATGGTAGGTAGAAAATAGACAGGGGAAGGTTAAGAAGAGTATAGGAAATGGAGAAGCCAGAGAACTTATATGTACGACCATGGACATGAACTATGTGGGGGGGATGCTGGTGGGAGGGGAATAAAGGGGGGAAAATGAGACAACTGGAAGAGCATAATCAGTAAAATATACTGAAAAAATATTGCTGTCTCCAATCTATGGAATAAAAAATGAAGTTTCAGAAAGGTGCACGGTCCTTTCCACCACCTCTCAGGGCTCCCCAGACACCGGGATTGCGGGCCTGCTCCCCAAGTCCAAGGGCAGAGTCCTTCCGACCCCAGCAGGCAGCCTCGGGCCGTGGACACTGCCCCCACCACATGCGTCCTAAGGAGCTTCCTTGGCCCTCTGAATGTTTCTTCACAGCTTTCCTACACGTTTAAAAACACTCGCAGCACAGTCGTCGCTGACCTGAGGTAAAGGGGGTCTGCTGTTCTTTTCCCCAGCTTCTCAGTAGGCTGAATGTCTCCAAGTGAAAAGCCAGGTATGAGAGGGTTGAGGCGTGCACGTCGCCCAAGCACGCGTGAATCCACGTGGCGTTGGTGTGTGGCGGGAGGGACGCAGCTTCAGCCTCAGGAGCCCTGAGCTGGAGCCCTGAGTCTGCCTCTCACGCAGGCACCTTGGCTTCCGTGGGTGCCAGGTCCTGCCTGCTGATGGGACGCGCACCCCCCAGGGGGCTTGCTGTTAGCACTGAGACAGCGTGCGTGACAGTGGCAGGAACACAGTGACTCAGTGACAGTCGCTCCTGAGCCCTGGCCGGGCGGCTCAGCTGCTTGGAGCATCATCATCCCGTACACCAAATATTGTGGGTGTTGGCCCCGGTCGGGGCGTGTACAGGAGGCTGCAGATTGATGCTCTTCTCTCCTATCAATGTTTCTCTCTCTCTCTCTCTCAAATCAATAATCTCAGGTGAGGCTTTAAGTAGCTTTTGAATCTTGTGAGGGGCGATGTTATAATAAAAGTATAACCAGGGTTTTTAGATCCCAAAGACCTGAATCAAATCCCGGAGCTTGTCACCACCCAGTCACCTGACACAAACCACCCAAGGTCCTGGGGGTCTGGCTTCTCATCGGCAAAGCCGCACAGGCCTTGAAGAATTGTCGCCAGGATTCGCCGCGGTCAGGGTGCGAGGTGGTTGGCTGAGAGCAGGTGTTCCATGCAGGGAAGTCACTCCTGGTGCGAGACCCCAGTGCATTGACCAGCGTATTTACCAGACACCTCGGAAAACTTGCCCCGAATGCCCCAGACACTCCGCAAGCACGTCTCAACTACTAACACTTCCCCATAACAACCCCACACCCAGCGCTGCGACCGTCTCGGGGTTACCTGTCAGGAAGCAGGCACTGAGAGGCCATCGCTTGGCCCAGAGTCACTGGGCTGGAGGGGAGAGGCTGGACTCTACGTCAGGGGTCTGCACCCTGACTCTCATCTGCTGCTATTTGCCAATGTCGACGTTGAGAAAGAAGCATCGTGTTGTCGGGGAGTGTCTCGCTACACTGAATGATTGAGTGGCTAGTTGGGATCATCCTGATGTAGTCTATGTTTGCATGCTGGATTTTACAGAGTATCACCTTAATAACCTAGCTTTTCTAGCAAGTCTAACTAAACTAAATAAATATGCCCCCCCCCAAAAAAAAAACCATAAAGACAGATAATAATGTCATCCTGATGGATGAAGATGGGAACTTAGGTCAGGCAAAAGATATTCTTCCTAGATTAGCGCTTGGCAGAAAATCGGCAGCCGTCAGGCAGAAAGCTCCTGACCACAAACTCAGATCTTCCTCCACAGATTTGTCAATCGTCACGTTGGACAGGGTGCCCTCTGCAAAGCAGGAGAGGACCCAGGGGACAGGGGACAGGCACCCAGGACACTGAAGGATCTCCTCTGAGAAGCAACCACAGATGTTTTCTCTTCTACTCAAAATCCAACGCTTTGTTTGCAAAGACAGTTTGGAAACGCGTGTCCTTTTCCATTGGAAGTCCCAGCTGGTGCTGCAGTGGGCAGAGAGCTTCCCCTTCGTGGGTTCACTCAGGCGCCGTGAGGAGGGCGCGTGCCAGACCGTGATGACTGAGCGTGAAAGGCAGATGAGCGAGCGCCACGTGAAGGTCTGATATTCCCAGGAGAGAGCAGCCATCTCTCACCGTCGAGGCTAACCAGGCAAACCGAAACCGTAGCTCCAAAAATCCATGGCACAAAGCTGGTGGGGTGACGGGTGCTAGCCCTCCTTATCACGGTCATCATTTCGAGATAGACCCGTATCTCAGAGCATTGCTCGGCCCACCTTTAGTTTATGTAATTCGTCAATCACATCTCAATAAAGCCATGGGGCAAATACCCAAGAAAAAGAAGAAATCTTCTCTGGGAATCGGGCTCCTTTGGGCTCAGTAACCTCCTTGCCGTGTCCCGTAACCGAGTGGCAGGGCGGCCCGCCTCGTCGGAGCCCTGGGAAGAGCAGGCCTCCCTCCCAAGCACGTGTCGGGGAGGGGGCACCACCTGCAGCGTCCCCACTGGGGCAGGTCCCTTCAGGCTGTAGAGGGTGAGCCGTCTGGGGACCCGGCCACCACGTCACTCCCAGTTAGAGGGCGGAACCTCTGCTGACGTGCTGCTCTTTGGAACAGCGACAACGCAGTCAGCCGGCACACACCAACCGTGGGCGGTGCGCAGGAGGCGCTGCCCCGTCAAAATAAAACAGGGCAGCTAAGTGAGCACCTTCAGTGACAGGCCCCCCCCAACTTGGTGACGGGCATCCGGGGTCCCCTTCACTTGCAGGGAGGTTGTCCCCCAGCCTGCCTGGAGCCAGGTCCCATCTTTGCATTTCGGTCCAGCTTTACAAAACTCCTTAGAAAAGAGGAGACGGCTCTTCGCTCAAAACAGGGGAAAAGAAGACTAAACGACGCCCAGTCTGTAATTTCCACCCACGGTGGGCTATTTGGATAAGGCCCTGCGGTCCCGCCCGGCGGAAGTAGCTAAAAATAACGCGGCCCTGAGACGACGTCACGGGTCTGGCCGCGGCCCCGGGAAGGGGCGGCCCTCGGAGGGCTGCTGCGGAGCGCGGTCCTGGGTCCGAAGCTGCAGGCTTTGGTGGAAATTCACGGCAGGAGATGCGTCCACTCGGGAGGCAGCTGCTGACCGAGGGAGACTCAAGGGCACTGCCTATCCTCAGGGCCAATCAATCCTGAGATTCTCGGGGACACGAAGTCAAAACTCACTCCGTCAGTCCGGATAAACATCTTCCCTGGAGTCTGGGCAGTCTCTTGGCCTCGACCACGGTGGGCGTCAGGCCTCCCGAGGACCCTCCTGTGCCTCCTGTGTGCCGGCCACTGTGGGCTCACCAGGCACCCTGTCCGTCCCGTGCAAACAGAGCCCAGGGACGGTGCGCGGCTGCTGCTGATTCCCGCAGGAAGAACCAGGGTTTTCTCCTCCTTAGCAAGAGGCGGAACGAGCCACACATTCCTGACAACTGCGACACTTGGGGACAGAAGAGAGTGGTTCACTAGATACGCAGTGAATGGGCTGTAGGAACGGTGAAGGGAAAGAAACGAGGAACAGCACAGGGCCTTGGGGACAGGGGACTTGCCCCCTCGGCCTGGGTCCTGCTCGGCCTTCCTGCACGCCGTGCACCCGTGAGCTCCCATCGGTCACTCACTGGGCTACACCAGGAAGGGCGGCGGCCCCGGAGTCACAGGTGACCAGGGTGGGCCCTCAACGCTCTGCAGCCGAGAGGGCCACCGTGACACCTGCTCTCCAGAAACCCTCCTTCAGGGGGCGCTGGGCGTGGCGGCTGCAAGGGTCACAGTTACCTCAGGGTCGGCAATGGTGGTCCCTCCTCCAGCTGGGGTCCTAGAGACTCTGGTCCCCCTGGATTCGGGCGGACAAATGTGTGAGGGCTGCCTGGACAGCATCTTCGGCCAGCTCCCTGGCATGATGGTTGTGACAGCCTTCCTGGGATGGGGTGACCCTGAGAAGGCCTCTTCCAGCCTGTTCCCGACAGCCCCCACCCCCGCCTCTGCAGTCCGGCTTTGCTGATGAAGGGACAGCTGGCACACACCCCCGGCTTGGTGGGCCACAAGGTCTGCGCCCCAGCCCCTGCCCCGAGTGAGGGTGCCACAGACTCTACGGGAACGAGTGGGCGTGGCCTGCTTCAGTAACACTTCATTTACGAATTCCGAAATTTGGATCAGGTGTACTTTTCGTGTGTCACAAAGCATCATTCTTCTTTTGATTCTTTCCAACCATTTAAACATGGAGGAAACACTCTTAGCTCCCAGGCCGTGAGCGGGCAGGGGACGGGCAGGTTTGTCTGCCGACTGGCGGTGGGAAGGCCCACGGCCCCGAGGGTCAGCGTGGGCATCGGCACGAGCTGCGTCCCGCTGCACAAGCACGGAACGTGAGAGCCATTCCCGCCAAGGCCTCTATCGGAGCAGAGAACAGGCGCCTCGCGTGACCTGAGCCGCGAGACAGAGGGTCCAGAGCAAAGGTCTCGGAGTATGATTTCACGTCGGCTGCGTTGACACTCACTGGCCACCACAGACACGGCGCGATTTTCTTCCGTCGCTGATTCGAGGATGGAGTTTGTCCTCCTGCTCATTTGTCCCCTCGCGTCATTTCATTCCACCATCCTCTGCTTGCCCTCCCCAGTTCTCCCTGCAGACCTCCGGGCCACTCTCCTGGGGGTCGCCAGCCTGCGTCTCCCATGGCGGCCCCTGGGACCTCACTGCCGGGCAGGAGTGGCGCCCGCCTCCCGGGGTTCTCCTTTCTGCTCTTCACCTTTTCACGTCTTCAGCTGGAAGCTCTGGTTATCGCTTCTCATTAATGCAGGTACGGACCCCTACCCATTGGTACGGACCCCTACCCATTTCCCTCGAAGCACTCACTGCTTTAGCTGCACCCAGTCGGCTTCGATACATTGCATTTTCGCCGTCTTTCCTCTCAAAGTATTTTCCAACTTCCCTCGTGACTCCTTCTTTGACCAGTTACTTACGTGTGGGGGTGCTGGGGTGAGCGTGGCTCCCCACTGCCTCCTTCCACCTCCATCTGGAGCCCGCCTACCTAGCAGTCCTTCCTTCGGTGGTGCTGGGATCCGCCAAAATCCTACCCGAAATTTCATTCCGCTCACCAAGTCATGAAAGGTGAATTTTTCTTTTGTAACTGAAAGTCTTGACTGAGACTCAGAGAGAAATGGGGTGGGAGCCTGGGGGTGGCCCTGTTTGCAGTGGGGGTCTGCTGCAGAGCAGAGTCACTCGTCCCGCCTCCAGCACCCAGGCGAGCAGGGGGTGCCTCGCGAGAACAGGTGTTCTGCGTGGTCCCGCAGGCCAGCTCCAGTGAGTGAAGGGAAGCGTTGTTTACCGGCGTGGCCCCCACCCCACGAGCCACGCTCAGGTAAGCAGTGAAACCTCGAGACCTTAGTCATCCATCCAGGCGGGTCATACACTCCTGAGCATGTGGCTTCTCAGAGATGCTGCATTTCCCCTGCAAGTGAGCCTGCCGTTTGCGGCCCAGGATCACTTAAGAACAAGTGAACTCACCGTCTAAAGATTTTCCATCACTGTCCATCACTTCCTGACTGGCAGGACTGTTGTTTCCCTGGGCGGGAGGGAGGGCTGAAGCCAGAATAAGCGTGCCCGTGCCCGCATGGTGGCCAGAGCTGGCATGGCCAAAGTCAAAGCAGCTGGGGCGTGGGCGAGAAACCCCTCCCCCTGTCCCCTTTGCAGAGACTTGGCGATCAGCCACGCCAGTTCAAAGGACGGCCACTGCACCCTGCGGGCGGGGGGCCCTCAGGTGACATTCTGTGCATGCAACCGAGGAGCTCGGTGTGGGGCGGGAGACGCTGCTGACAGAGCAGGAGCGTTCCACGTGGTAGGTCCTCCCGTGGGGGCCACGTAGTCGCACGCACACGGAGAGCACACGATGCTGCCTGCCCGCGTCACAGCAGAGGTGACGCTGGAGGCGGGCTTTTGGGGGTTTGTGGGAGTGGCCTTACAGAGCAGGGCGGTGGCCGTGGCCGGGGGACAACACCAGGTCAGGTCTCTAAGAACGGGCAGCTACAACCAGTGCTGGGATGAGAAGCTCGTCCCGCCAGGAGCGTGGCAAGCGTGTTGGAGGAGGCAGGTGTGGAGGGACACGGTGGTGAGCTGCTGTGGGGCCTGGGTGCGCAGACGTGACCTGGGGCGGGGGGTACTACTCCAGCGGCCTTCGTCAAGCTGGGAGGAAGTTCGTCCAGTTTCTGCTTTTAAACGTTTGTCCTCCTGTGAATTTCATAGTGTTCCTCAGAAAATCCTTGGGGGCAGCCGCAGAAGGCACATTGCCGGTGGCAGAGAAATTTTTCATGGCTTTTGTGGTGGGTAACAATATACTTGACATTTTTCTGATTGAATAGGAGTTTTGCTGTGTGGATGAGCATGCCAGCACCTGAGATCTAAAATTACCAATGAGAAAAGCGACAGCGCGGATGTTTGGGTCAATGAGTACACAGGACCCAGTCAACAGGACAGGACCCCTCAGTCTGCTCTCTTCGTGGAGAGGCCGGGGTCACTGACCGCAGGGCTGGCCGTGGCCCCCCATCCCTCGAGGGGAGCAGGGCCCCGAAGTCCAGGCTGTGGACACCCTGGGGTTTCCCTTAGGGACCAACCTGCAGGCTGAGGGCCCGCCGAGCCCGGCGGGGATGGCTGTGGTCACGGTGGCGGTCAGGGCATTTCCAGCGTGAGCTGTGAGGGGAGAATTTCGCCCGACCGTCCAGATGTAATGGAGATGTGGACAGGGTCCCTTTCCGGCTTTTCTTCCTACCGCCCTGACAGTGAATTGGGTAGAGGACCGTATAAATCCCCTGAGAATGGCTGTGGGGGAGGAGGAGCACGTTTTGAGGAGGAAAGAGGTAAGTTATGCTTTATAGACTTTGGCTGTAGGTCTGGAGCTCAGGGGAGGCTTGAGCTAAAGATCTAAGTTTGGGAGCGAGCAAACGGCAGGGAGTGGCCCAGATGTTGGCTGTGCCAGAGTCCACTGGACCTTCCTTTTCCCAGGGACCTACGGGAGGAACCAGATGTGAAGGGGACAGTCAGTCACTGCAGAGGGGACAGAAGAGGCACGTGAGTGTGAACAGGGCTGGGATTTCCAGGGACAGCAAGTTCAGGGTGGCTGTATCTAGACCAGAAAGAAGCCCATGGAGCCAAAACGAGATGGAAAATTGTGCCGTAAAAAGCGTGAGTGGAGACACTGGGCCAAGCCATCAGTCATTCTAGGGAGGGACAGTGCCTCTGGCGGTCCCTGGAATCCTGACTCCCCTGCCCGGTCCTCAGAGGGTGAGAGGTGCCGGCCAGGCGTCTGTTCCTGGGGCCCCTAGCCCTGACAGGGGCCGTGCCGGGCCTGTGGTCAGCGGCCTCCCACCCGTGACCGTGGGCAGCAAGGACACCCCATGGCAGGCACGGGGAAGGGACGCAGAGCAGAGTGTGGTTTCCACAGAGTCAACTCTGGTCCTCCAACAGGACAGGAGCTTCAGGACCAGCCCGTCGTGTTCCTGGGACGCCTGGGGGCTGAGTTCACGACCCGCTAAAGAAACAAAAATCCCTGGGAACAGCACAGTTAAGCTCCATTCAGATAAATTCTCTTGATTTCCCTAAAAGGGCTTGTTAAAACATCACAATTACACCTTTAAAATCCCAGGTAAACTCACTATCTGTAGAGAAATGCAGCAGCCTGTCAGTGAGTCTGGCTGAATGGGGGACCCGCGGAGGGCGGGGCCTTGGGCATCCCGAGACCTGAGGTGGCCGCACGCCTGGCTTCCCCTGTCGCTGGGCAAACCCCTGAGGCTCTGAGGGTCTCCAGGGTCCCCTCCTGTAAGATAAGGACCGCAATGGGGCTCTCCGATGGGGATCCTGTGAGGGCAAGGTGTGTCAGGTGCCTACCACACCCCAGCGCCTCCTAGCTGGGGTTTTCTGGAACAGACCGCAAGGTGAGACAGGCTCCGCCTGTAAGGCTCCTGGCGGTGTCCCGGCTCCGAGGTCCGGGTCTGTGCATCCGCGGGAACCCTGCCCGGCAGGACCGCGGCCACGAGAGGTGTGCCTGGACCCCGCCGCGTGGCTGTGCACACACGCTCGAAGGGCAGTCATGTGGGCGGTCGCCGGACACTGTGCCTTTGTTCGGCCACTCAGTGACGTAGCCCTGGAAGAATCCTCTCTCAGATCGCGCTGCTGGGAACAGCTTCCCAGCCACTGACACGCTGTCCTCCCCCGTCCTCCCTCGCTGGGGAGTGGGGACAAAGTGCCGAGTCACGCGGGCTTCGCCTAAACCAACGGAGTCTCCTGGCAGCGCCCAGGATGGCGCTGGTCCCGCGCTACCTGCAGCCAGCACCCCTTCTGCCCCGGTGAGGCGTGCGGGGCCGTGGGACAGCCCGTGTCTGCAGAACAGAGCTCCTCCCGCCCAGACGCCTGTCTGGTTTGCCAGGACGGGTATTCACCACCCCAGGAATCCCACCCCTCGGCACTGGCCTTTAACGTGCATCGGAAGGGTCCGTGGGGCCCAGGTGGGAAAGCCAGAGCACAAGGGAGCCGATGGAGCACGACTCACTCAGAGCGATTTCCCCCCGAGGGATGTGGGTATGTGAACTCCAGCTCTCAGAGAGACTATCCTAGCTGTGGGTCCGAAGTTCCAGCACTGAATACTGACCCTGCAAACTGGAGCCAGGACGGATAGCCTCGAAGGAATCTGGGCGAACGAACCTTTTGCCAAATCATCAAAGCAGTAGCATAAAAAGCATCCAATTTCAATGCTTTTCTCTAAACAAATAGTGGCTTCATTATGTGATGTTAGGCAAGAATAGACTATAAAAAACCTAGTTGGGGGAATCAGTAAGAACAGATGACATATATTATATATTGTATCTATCTGTCCATCTACTTACCTATCACCTACCCATCTACTATGTATCTATGTATCTATGTATCTATGTATCTATCTATCTATCTATCACCTGTATCTACTTTCCCCTGCTCTGTCCTCTAAGGGATGAAAGCAGTGACACTCAGCATCAATGAGCACACCTCATGTCAAGATCTTGATTTCTAAATATTTCTAAATATATTTCTAAATTTTTTCTCCTAAAAGAAAGAGGTCTCCTTGGTGAATAAGTTAATTCCAGAACTGGGACTGGGCAAACACAGGGCGGGCCCAGTACATCTCACCATTCCGGAAAGTCAGGAATTGCCCAAAGGATGAGGAAGACATTTCCGAAGACCCCACAGGCAGCTTTGAGGGACCCCGCCAGCAAGGTCCAGAACACCTGGAGACTCCAGGTCGATGCGAGCCTTGGACTCTAACCTACTGAAGGGACTAGGAACCCACAGTCCACGGCAGTAGGAATGAAGGAGTGAGTGGGAGGATGGAAAATATTTCTTACTCACAAAAGAATGCTACTCATGAAATGTAGAAGGAGTACGTCCATCTTCAAGGAATAATGCTGTTATTCCTTTGGAAACCACCAGTGGGCAACAACTGCCGTGACGGCTCACGTGGGCAGCACTCATCCGTGGCTAAAACCAGTGGGTGAAATATTCCTGAGAAACAAAATATTGACGTGGTCTCAAAGCACCTCCCCACAGAATGGGTACTAATTACAAAGGGAGGAAAATGCCCGCACACCCCTTCGTCAGTGCGATCAGAGCCAGCACCCCCGGTCAGGACAACCTGTCCCCATGTACCATGCCCGCGTGGCACGCTGCACACCACCTCTTCTGGGCGCACCACCCAGAGTGGGCGACCCGGAACAAGTTGTGCGGAGACACCAGGCATGTTTGCTCACGGGATAGGCCGTCAGGTGAGTTTCAGTTCCTTTAAGAATGCTAATGTCATGAAATCCAAGGCAGGGGGAGTCCAGACTGAGGGAAGCTGACAACATTGCTATGTAATATAAGGCACGAAGATTATGGATTGCAGCTTGGACCAGAGATGCTTTCTTCTCTTGCTGTGAGAACATTATTACAACAATTGGTGAAACTTGAATAAGATGGGTAGATAATAGTATAGAATCCATGGAAATCTTCTGACTTTTATGATTTTACTGTAGGTGCATCAGATAATATCTTTGTTTTTAAAGAAATACACATTGAAGTATTTAGGGACAAACCAAGTGCTTATTCCCACATGGCTCACAAAAGAAAAGAAAATGATAGGAAAATATGTTAAAATATCAACATTTGTGTAACCTAGGTAAAGAGCATATGAGGATTCATTGGACTTTTCTATAAATCTGAAATTCTCTTGAATTTTCAAATTTTGAAAAATGACCAAAAATGATGTTAAAACAACACAGTGGGAAGAGATCATTAGAATGCATATAACTGATGAAGCGCTTGTTTCCAGGAAGTATAAAGAACCCTCCCTTTCACATCAATAAGACGAAGAAAAACAACGTAATAGAGAAGAGGCCAAGAAACGTTGAAGCACTTCAGAAAAAGAGATAAGCAAATGAGCAACGAATCTGTGGAAAAGGACTCAACCTTGTTAGTAACGAGAGGGATGCAAGTGGAATTCCCCCACGCTCTGCCCCTGCGCGGCCACCGATGTGGCTGAGTCTGGAACACCGGCCCCGAAATCGCTGGTGGGCACAGACACTGGGGAATCCACTCGTGAAAAAGTGGCCTCATCTACTAAAGCCAAACGTGTGTGTGCCTGATGACCCAGAAATTCTACTTCTGCTCACACACCCTGTAGAAATGCGTGAACATGTTCCCCCAAATGTGCCCCATTCACCGAGGAAGACGGACCGTGTCATGAGGTCATCACGCAATACAGCGCTGCACAGCAGTACAAATAAGCAGTCGACGTGATGACTCTCCCGCACATATACTGCGGACTGGAGAAGAGCCAGGCATAGAAGAGCGTATGGCACAGAATGACACACATGTGAAAGCACAAAGACGGGCGACACTACAGTGCAGGGACAGAAGGAAGGGTTTGCAACCCTGTGGGCGGAGCCGTGCAAAGATTTTTCGGGTGAAGATGGTCTTCTATTTATTCCCAGAACTGGCAGGTGGTTATGTGATTGCACTTCACTACGTGGAATTAGTTGAGCTGATTTTTTTTTTACGTTGTACTCCCTCTTCTGCATGTGTGATGTTCAGTACGAAACAAGGAAACACCCATGAGGCACAGCAACAGAAACAGCACAAAAACAACTTTTAAAAAGCGATTCTGCCACAGGGGAGGGAGAGTGAGGGCCATGTAGGTAAAAGGCGGGAAGACTCGTGTCTCTAACATGCCCCGCACACTTCCATTCCCACTGCAGACCCACTAAACACGAAGTCCACCGCCCGGTTTCACCTCTGATGTCTAAAGGCTTCAGCTGGACAACGTAAGGATCACAGAGAAGTATCACATTGATAGTGACATTTCTCGGGGTGGGTGAAGGTAAGCCCCCAAGCGATTACCCAGAGACGCCGCACCAAGCGGGACGCACAGCCCGAGAGCCACCCTAATTCCGTATTATTCACATGGCCTGGTCCCTTAGTGACATTTCGTTTTGCGTTTTCCCTCGCATTTTGTGGCGTGAATCAGTACCAATTTTTCCAGAGTCCAACATTATTCCGAATGACGCGGATGGCCACCTCCAGAAGGGGAGAGACTCCCCGACCCCATTTGTTATAGGAACTTCTATTTGAAAACATAGAATGGTCATTTTTCCCAGCTGGGGGCTAATTAAATGGGATGGCCTGTCTCTAGGCTTTGTCTTTTCTTGGGAGCTTCCTTTTCTTGCGGAACATTCTTAATTTGTTCTTTTAGTGACCTGTCATTGGGACGCCCTCTTCATCTTTGAAAAATCAGAAAATGTCTTTATTTTGCATTCTCATTAGAAGAATAATCGTGTTCTGAGTTGGGAGCTGATGATCGTTTCTCCTCGGCACCTCGAAGATGATGCTTTGTTACTGCCGATCAGAAGCCTGCTGGCTGCTTTGTGGGGATTGATCTTCTTGGCGTGTTGGCTTGAATTGGGTTCTGTGGCTGGAAGGTGCGGACACACACTGGTGTGGACGTACTTAGTGCCACTGACCTGTGCACTTAGAAATGGTTAAGATGGTAAATGACAGGTCACGTATATTCTACCGTAACAAAACTAGGAAAAAAGTGTTAAATTTAATCAGGGCATGACCACAACATGGTGAAAAGTGTTGTACAGAAGAAAGTTACAGAGCTTATGTAAGCACGGTGACACAGTCGCATTAAAAATGCTCGTAAACCCGAAACCACGCCTACTGTGCTCTGTGGAGCAGAAATCACCATCACAAGGAATGTTCTCATCGGTGTGAAGGGCGAAATGGTGACCCACATCAGAGTTGAGTGCCGACCTCGGGGCCTCTCCTCGTGTTTACTTTCATCACTTTTCACCCTCCCAGCACACCTGTACGCGGTGCTACTCTGCCACCCCTCCCAGGCGTGTCCATGGAGATGCAAGGTCCTGCCCCAGCATCTCATGAAATCCAGGGGCATACACCCATCTCCCAGCCTAGGAGCTGTACCCAGCAGGTGTTGGGAGCCACCCTGCCTGGTTTCAGGAGCTGTAACCTCCCCATGGCTAAGGCTGAGTGAGCGACCTTCAGACCATAAGTCACTAAGGAGACAAAGCTTATTTCCTTGGCAGGAGAGCCACTTCTGCTCCTTTTACTTCATCCATAACTGGCCCCCAATGCTTGGTTGGTTAGCCAATGATGGGTAAGATTCCCCAAGGGGGGAACAACCTAAGAAAGGCACGATCATGGGGAGACCCCAGGGAAGGACTTGGGGGGCTATGGTAAAAAGGGTGTGATGGACCCTTGCCCCTCGGCTTTGACAAAGCCTGAGTCCTCATTCTGTCTGCGAGAAGTCTCCTAACCTCTTGGCTGCCTTGCTTCTCCTGCCTGACTTAAGCCTGAAACAATGACAGGTATTTCATTGGAACCAGTGTCTCTGGTTCGGCTCTGATGCAGTTAATATGCACCGTAAGAGACATTCTTACCTACGCGCCTGGTCCGCAATCAAAACGTCCAGTGTCCCCTGGCATTTGAGTCAGAATTCTCCAGTCCTGGTTCTGCGGTCTCATCTGCAGGCCAAGGCTGGGGTGTTTGATGTGGGAATGTCCGTGAGTTTTTTCTTAGCCTTTCAGCATTGCCAACTAGGGAGGTACCTCCCCATTTCCATTTCCTAGAGGTGACAGTGTATTGTCCCATCAGCTCCACCCACCACCTGTGTTCCCATCATCCAGTGGCTCACGGAGCCTTAGCGTCCTCACCAGCAAGTGGGGGAGATGGTGGGCCCAGCGCTGAGCTACTGTGGGGACTGATTGGGACGACGAGTGGGTGGTGGTGGCAGGGTTGGCCAGCCTGTGGTGACAACAGGTTATTCTCCACAAGTGGCGGTGCCTCACCTCGCTTTTCTTGGTGACAATTCTGTGGAAAAGCAGATGTCCTCAGCGCCTCATACAAGGATTGCAGCCGCCCTCCTTTGTTAGAAAAAATGAAGCACAATCCAATACGGTGTCTCTTTGTCCCTGCTTTTTATGGATCTTGTCCAACTTCTCTCTAGAGCCTCCTGCCCGTAGACCTGTTCTTTCCCTAATCCCTTCTCTCACATTGGCGCTGAAACCCTTGTGCTGGTGAAAAGTCACATGGGAAGAGGTCCTTGTGCACTGGCATTTCTTGGGCAGAGGATCTGATGTTGTATTTATTTTTCCTGCCCGAGATAAATAAGAATCTTCCAGCTGTGTGTAACAGAAAACCTTAAATCAGCTCATTTCACAGAGAAATTAAGTGACAAGAGATACGGGGGTAGGAGGGTCTCGTTCAGGGACCCAAGGACATGCTCAGAGATCCCCGTCTGACTCCTCTCCTCCCAGGAAGTGGCCTCATGCTCTGTCCGTGCACTCTGTCCAGCGGCTCTGACTCTGTCCTCTGGGGATCCTTCCTTTCTGAGTGTCCGTCCTCGGACCCCAGAGTGCGAGTCTATGCTCTCATCGTGACACACCTGGATTGTCAAGTTCTTCTTGTTACTTCTGTGGTCATCTTTCCGAGGTCCGGCTTCATGTGTCATTCACATGTAATATCACGAGAGTCTCACACAACACCCCGTGCAGACTGGGGCCCCAGAAATCCTTTCTAGAGGAGGAAAGCGAGGCAGCCTGCCGAGGGCACCTTCTGCGAGGTCTGCTGGGTGGGCTTTGAGGATACGGTTGCTCGGCGACACCCACTTTGCCACTCACGACGTGGTGTCGGCACAGCCCGACAGCACCTGCTGACACGCATCCACGCTGGGGTCGAGGCGAGGACGAGTTACAGAGTGTCAGGGTGCGGTCTGACTCTGCAGGGTTTTCATTGTTATGAATAATGAAGGAAGCCGATGATGGTTCAGCGTATTCGGGTGGGTATCATTAAATCCGAAGGCTGTGGTTTTTAAAAGCTGCATCTTCCTCTTGTCTGCTGGGACTTCCAGGGGACCGGAATGTGTGAAGGATGTGCTTCATTCTCCTCGCTCTTTCCTACTTCTGCCCCCCTCCCAGCTTCCTCCGGGCCGCCCACCTTGCAAGCCACACCTCAACCCTTGAGTGCTGACATCAAATAGAGTGCTAGGCATAGGGGTGGCTCTGGTTCCCAAAGAGATTCGTCCCGAGGGGAGGGACAGACAAGAGAATCGATCCAATAAAAGATGGCCCATGACAGACTCAGTTCAGGATGCCACAGCACAGAAGGAACCTAGCCCTGCAGGGAGGATCGGCAAGGCCTCCCACGGTCCACCCGAGCCACCCGGAGGGTCCACTCTGCCCCTCGCAGGCGGCACATGCTCAGCTGAGAGGCACTTCACCACCCCCCTGCCACACGCCATCATTTGTAGGACCTCAGAGCGCTTGCCCACCAGCACTGGTCCTCCGGGGGCTCCTGTGACCGAAATCAAAGCAAGCCAACAGGAAGCTGAGAGCCGCCCGTCTCCTCTCTCTCTGTCTCCACGTCCATGGGGGTGGTGGTGGTGGGGGGGAGAGGGGCCATCCCACGGAGAAAGACCATGAACTGTGGAGTCCGCACTATGTGTTTTAGAAGAACTCCCCCGACCGTTGTCTCCGTAGGTAAGGTTTTGAACAAAAGAGGACCCTTATGGCCTCACCGTTTATAAAAACGAGCCCCTTTGGGACACTGGCTGGCACCACTGGGACGTTTGCGTCTGTAGCCTCAGCCCAGGGCCTGGCTCCGGACGGAGGCCCCCACCTGGTGGGGTTGGTGGGTCCCATGTGGAGATGGGCGAGGGCTCACCCCATCCCATGGAGCTCTTCCATTCGAGTTCTAAGAATGAGGTGTTCTAAGGCGTCAGGGCTCACGTGCACTGAAAATCGTCTCCCCCACTGCCCAGCCCCGAGTCCTGTGGACCCGCTCATTTCCACGACCACAGATTGAGTATGACCTGCGTGGGGCACGTTCACTGGCCACTGGCAGCTGGGAGCATCCTGAGTGCCTCTCCCCACGGGGTGTGGTCCAGGCCAAGGGGAGGCCTTGCTTAGCAGCCCTGGAGCCAGGTGGGCTGGCCCGGGAGCCTGCTGGGGCTTTGTCCTGGAGGCCAGTGTCCGTAGGGACTGCCGTTGTGGATGTCTCTCTGACGGGGTCCCGGGCAGAGCGAAGCCCGATGGAAGTGGGCCTCAAGCCCCTCTTAGCCAAGATGTTTCCAAGAGCCGAGTGGGAGTCACGCTGTCACAGGGGAAAGAAGCCCAGTCATCCCTGATGGACTTACCATCACTAACGAGAACCTTTTGAAGAGCCAGCCCTGCGCTGGCTTTGATCTGCTGTGGGTTCGGTTGCAGGAAGCGGGCAGCTGGGTGACTGAGCGCACTTGACATTCACAGTCCGCTCTCTGCCCGGAGCTCCTGCACCGACAGTGGAGGGAGCGGCTTGCCAGACACGCTGCGACCCTCCGTCCTTCCCGCCAGGGCTGACCGTTCCGTCTGTCCCACGGGCATGTACTAGGAGGCCAAGGGCAGACCGGGCGTGCCAGTGAAGGGCAGGGGTAAGGGAGGCCTCGAGGGGCCCCGGAGACGAAGGGCCCATTCTCGGGGTGAGGGAGGTGGAAGCGCGTGGAGCCCTCTCGCTCCGGCTGAGCAATCTTGAAGGGGGCACATCTGTGACTCCCATGCCCCCCTGGCCAGCTCACTTGGGGTCTTTGGCCTCCACCCCCTGTGGTTTCACGGGTGGCCCACCTCCACAGGAGTGACTACTTCAGGGACCCTGCTCCCTCTCTTGGCAGAAAGGAGCCTTCAGCGCACGTGCAGCCTGTGAAATCGCAAATGCTTGGCTGCTGTCTCCCCTCCGGAGGTGGCACTTCGGCCACGTGTCCGGCAGCGTGATCAGGGACACCCTTACTCCCCACTTGACCTCCTTCGGGCAGCCTCTGAGTATCACCTACATTTATGTCCGCTCACCTGACCACCCCCATCTGAGAATTCCGCGCGTAGCTAGGATGTAACTAAACATTCAGGGCCGTGTAAGAAGGCCAGACAGCCAGCGTTCAGGGGAGTGTCTGCTGTGAACCCTCTGTGAAAGAAACGACTGAGGACAAAATCTGGGCGGGGGGCAGAATGCCACAATCCTAGACTCCCAGCTGGAGTGTGGCTATGTGACCAGGGGCCAGCTATGCGGGTACCTGCGGAGCCGGCACCTGACCCTTCAGGTCCTGCCGGGGCCTCCCCGCCTGCAGGCAGCCCCGCCCCCTGAGAAGACGCCAGCTGAACAAAGCCTGCCCCTTCCCCGCTTCCCACTGTTTGTACTTTGATAATCCCAACAGCCCGTGCAGACTTCCGCTCTCTAAAAGTGCCCTGTTAAGCAGTAGGAAGTCGCATGCGTGCAGAGAGGGCCGGCTGCGGGCGCTGGTGTCGCCCGGGCCGGCGTGGCCCCTGCTGGCGGAGATGCCACGGCACCTGCCGGGCGCCGGGACCGGGGCTGGCACCTGCACCTGGCGGAGGAACGCGTGCAGCTCTGTTCCAAGTGTTCCGGGCATTCTTTGTGACGGGCGCCGTCACATTTTAACCACCGCCAAGCTTGTTTGGCAGCATGTCCTTTCCTGGCAGCGTGCGGGAAAGAACAGGGCTGCAAGTGGGGAGGCAGGTGGGTGGTTTACTGCTTGTCACAGCAGCTCTCCGGTGCCTGGGGAAGGGGTGCGGAGGGTTCCCCTGGAGCCCATGGTGCCGAGAGCCGCAGGGGCACCACCGCAGGCCTGGGAGAGTCCAGGCTCTGGAGAGCACGGTGTGTTCTAGCAAGAGCGGGGACGTGCAGAGACTGAGTGAGGTCCGATCCTCGGCGTGACGGAGCCCCGAGAAGGCCTGCCTTTGCACACTCCTTTGTCGGCCGGCCAGCTGGCAGCAGGCGGGGCGGCTCTGGCTTGGCCACGGTCTCCACACACGGCCTGAGGCTGTCTGGACAACCGGAGTGTGACAGCTTCGTCACATGCCATAGCCAGATAACAGGAACCAGTGCTGTCCAACAAAGACAGACACTTGGGTGAGTCTTTGGAGGACTCGGTCCAAGGCGTCCCAGTGAACTCTGCATCGTCGGAGGTGGGTGATGGGGCACGAGGGGGGAGCAGTGGCCAGGAGTGCGGACGGGCCGATGAGCAGAGGACGGGATCGCCTGGCCCAGGGGAGGTCAGCCACCGGCCACTGTCAGGTCCCTCGGTGAGGGTTGGGGTGCTGGAGGCCACTGTGGGCCTCAGACCACCCTGCACCAGTTCAAACACGAAATGAACTGGGTCCACCCAGTGACCGAGGCCTCGGCTTGGCAGCCCCGGGGCCTGTCCCCTGTGGCCCACCGTCACTCTCAGGGGAGTTCTTAGGGGTTCCACCTTACGGGGGGGATCCCCGGTGAGCCCCCCACCTGGTGTGAGCTTGGACTCTGACTTCTGTCCTTTCCCCATGAGACCCAGATCAGCCTCTGGCTAAGGCCAGCCTCGCAGTGCTGGTGGCCCCTGTGGGCTCTGCTCTCTTGTCCACTGAGGATGGCCGCTCCTGTCCATCTGCCACTCTTTGCTGCTTCGAAGGAGAGTGGCCTATACAGTTTCACCAGGTTGTCTATGGTTCTGAGCTGGACTAATAACCAGATCCACACGAGACAGATTCACAGGAGAAAGGGACCAAATCCATGACATGTGTAACCCAAGGACATGGGACCCAAGGACATGTGTTGGGCTGTCGAGGATCATATTCCTTCCCGAGCTGGAGGGGTGGGGGTGTGGTTTGTGACCTGAAAGCGCAGGAAGGCGGTTCACCTGGAGAGAGAGGAGCACGTGTTCGGTGGACAGCCGTTTGCGGGGCGCCTTCCACTCGGGGACACGGAGAGGGCTCCTCCCTGTCTGCCACACCTGGTCCCTGTCCGACCCGCGTCACCCGTGAGGACGGCTCCCTTCTGGAGAAGGTCCTCTACCTAAACATATTTAGGCAGTGACAGGAAAGGCGAAGCTTTTTCCGGAGTTCTGTTTCTTAAAAATAACCAACCTAAGAGAGTCAATACCCCAAGGAGGTGCATTTTGGGGTGTCAAACACCCGCTCCCCCTTCTTGTGCTGATGGCTCCCCCGGGGTTTCTCGCGCAGGTGACAGGTGGCCTGGCACAGGGGGCCTCGGACAGCTGCAGGGCCGGGTACCAGGCTCGGGCGTCTCCGACTCCGAAAATGCAGAGGCGCGCACTCACCGTGGCTGCCACGCAGCCCCTGCCACAGGAGGACGCGCCGAGCAACCCGTCCTGGCCTCTGTCGTGTTCGCCTCCTGGGGATGACGGGGAATCGCGGGGTCCTCCGTCTGACCTCTTTAGTCACCGCACCTGTGGGTCCTGAGCTTGCTCCCTCGGTGGGGACGCCTCGGTGGTCTGGTGCCTGCTTTCGGCTTCTGACTGTTTCCGGGACTCCCTGCCCGAGCTGGAGCTGGGGGTGTCCGGGAAAGCCCTCTTCGCTTCCCGTAGGCGAGCTGCTGGTCCTGGCCCCGCCCCCTCACTTGGTGGCGGGTGCTCACATCTCTCCCCCACTCGTGCGCCAGGCTGAGCCATCCACCATGCTGCCGTCAGCGCGCTGTCCCCAGGAGGACCTCGTACTGCCTCCTTAGAGACACTAACCCTCACCCTGACGCCTTCAGGACGAAGCTCACACTTGGGGCTCCAAACGTTCCACTGCTCGCCTCTGGGGCTTGCTTTCCGACACTTTCCTCCGCGCCTGCGCACACTTTCTCCCTGCCTGGAGCCCCGGCTGCCTCCTCGTTCCTTGGCTACCAACTCGGATGTCACCCCTTCCAGGAAAGTTTCCTGACACCCTGCGCGGGGGGTTGGGACCTTTATTACAGGTCCCACAGCACTTTTGCGTGCGTGGCGACACGTCCCTACCTGTCTCCCAGTCCCCCTTGAGGCCGGGCTCCTCCTGAGCTCAGGAGGGCGCCCCAGACTCCATCCAGCCGCATGCTACCCAGGGCCCGGCTCAGCGGCCTCCGAGGTGGTGGATTTAAGAAGAGAGACAGCCCCGGGGGAGACCCACTATGTCTGATTTTGCTCAAGATCTGTTCTCTCTTCGTTCCCCAAATCCCCTGCGAGTTCCAAAGCCGATGGATCCGTCACGAGGCCATGGGATCCCTCACTAGACACTGTTGGTGCCTAACTCTCACTGTCGGCAGCTTCCAGCCTGTCCCCTCTGGGTCCCTGGAAATTCCGCTTTACTACCGAGTCACGCACCTTTGCGACAAATCGGTAATTCATCAATACTGTCCAGTTTCTTAAACTGTTTTCCCCTTGGGGTTGGCTCATTCCGGACCCTAATGCGCCAGGAATAAAGTAGTTCGTTAAATCACGATTATTAAATTGTGAGCCCCCGACCTTTTGTGGACAAGAATGTCAACTGTGAGGTGGACTGGGAGCAGCCTTGGACCTCCTCCTTGGCCACACGCATCATTTAGGGAGGTACCGCACAAGGCCGCGCTAACTTTCGGGCCGTGAAAGGTGTGGAGGCGCGCTCCCCAAGAACGTGGGTGGGAAAGGAGCTCAGACCTACCCTTGGCACAGGGGGGCCCCATGTTGTCGGAGGAGTTACAGGTGGACACCGAGCTCAGAGGTTTGCTGGTGGTTGGTCACCGTCGCCTTCCGCACAGCACGGCTGTGGCTGTGATGCGGTGCCTGACGAGCTTTGCCTCATGAGGCATTGGGAGGGGCCTTCTGTTTGCCTTCCCAGCACTTGCTCTGTCTTTCCCACCCCACCTGCTGCCTCAGGAGGCTGAGGGCGATGGATTGCATCCAGTTCCCTTGCCCTTTTGCGCTCACGACCTTATAATGTCCTTGCTGAGCTTTTGCCTGGGTTGTAGATGAGGAAACTCCGGGGCAATGTCACTGTCCCCATCAGGTGGCCTGGGGTGACTCATGACAAAGCCAGGCGCTGCCGGCTCTCTGACCCCAGAGTGCCGTTCCCACCACCCTGCCGCAGCCCCTCGCTGGGACCTGAACTGTGCACCGAGACCTGAGCCATGTCTGAGGGCAGCCGTGGGGTCCCACTGTTCACAGCGAGTGGGTGTCTGGAGCTGCAACAGCCGTTCCGATGGGACGGATCACGCCGGAAATGTCGCCCCTCTCAGGCAGGTGCCCACAGGAACCCCGCGGCCATTCTGGGGAGTCGCTGGAGATGCCAGGGTGTCAGGAGCCCAGCTGGCCTCGAAAGTGAGCTCTGAGCCTGCCAAGCACATGGGAACCGGGGACATGGGAGCTGGGAGCAGGAGGGCACCATTCGACCAAGAGCCGTGTCCCCCTCCCGGGCAGGTGTGGAGTCACACGCCTCAGGGCAGAGAGGGCTCAGGCCACAAGTTACTCCAGGCCACCACGCCCAGGGCAGCAGAGCCAGAAGCCTCCAGCTCAGGAAGTCCCCCCTGCCATCGGGACCCGGGGAGCCGAGCAGCCCCTGGAGGTCGCCTCCCGTGTCAGGTTCCTTAACGAGCTCTGTGCGAGCCCTCCTGGGCTCGTCGTGGCCCGGGACGCGTTCTGATCGGGCTGCACACCAGGAGAGTGCGGCTGTGCGCTCGGCTAAGTCCCACTTCCTCCCCGTGGGGCCCTGGTGGCTCACCAGGCTGCCCGGACATGGTTGTCCTTCCTGGACGCTGATGGGGCAGCCGGTCCCAGGACAGGGCTGCAGCTGTGTCCTTGAGTGAGGCCCCGAGCTCTGGAGTTCCAGGAGCAGAGTCCTGCGTCCCTGTCCCCAGACCTGCCGAGCCCCTGCCCCTGCCCACCGTGCATGGGATGCCTTTCTACGAGTCGTGTCCCGGGAGCAAGGAGTGGGCACTTCCTGTCCACAACATAAAAAATGCTTCGTGCCACTACCTCCTGAAACGGGAACACCTCCTTCTTGGCTGTATCGTCTGCTGGGGGGCAGTGAGGGAGGAGCCAGCTTTGGGGTTCACCCACGTGAGGGACCGCCCAGCTTGGCCCACAGTGCCGCCCGTATTTATAGAGTGAGTACGTGCATTCCCGCTATTTTGGGGACAACACACCCAAACACACCGAAGCCAGTACACACACACCATGGCTACCATTTCAGTGTTTTATTTGTGGCACAAAAAGACACCTTGTAAAGACAGCGTGGTTTAGGAGCCATTGGCTGGTGCTCCCGCCACCCGGGGAAGGTGAGTGACGTCCGTCAGGTACCCCGCAGAGCCCAGCACCGGTGCTGCCGAAATGGTTCCCCGCGTCTCACCGCACCGGTGGCCTCGCTGGGAAGGGGGCTTCGTCCCGAGACCTGCTCTCCAGTTCTCCAGATCTTTGTTTGTGGGGAGCTGTGAAAACCCCCATGGCCTCACTTCCTGGTAGATACTGGTGACTGAGGGCCGCCCGACTAGAAGACCACCACGAGGTACGAGGGGGACGCTGGCCTGCTGGGCAGAAGTGTCGAGACTTTTTCTCTTTTTTTTCAAGTCATGAAACCGTAGCCAATCTTGGGCCTGCCGCAGCGACACCCAGCACCCCGGTCCTGGCCCCGTGGGGGATGGGCAAGGCCCCCAGGGCTCCACGCTCAGCCCTCCCAGGGGGAGGGTCATGCCGCTTCACAGCCCGCCCACCCACCCGCCCCTGGCGACAGCTGTCAGGTGGGGCGCCGACCGCCCCCTGCAGGGCCCAGCGGGCCTCAGCTGCGCTGCCTTTGTAGAGCTCAGAACGTCCCCTCCTCCACCCTCCCCCATCTATGTGCGCCGTGTGAGTGTTATTCGGGGCGGTCCCGCTGGCTTTTGGGCCTCAGCTGGTCAGGTCCCCCTGGCTGGTCTGCCGCCCTCCCGAGGCTCCCAGCCGAGACCCCGCAGGAATAAGACGTAAGGCTTCCCGATGCCGAGGTGCACTGCTGGCCGCCTTCGGCTTGGATCCTTCCCGTCTTCCCCCTTGAATGTGAGCGAGCGAGTGTGAAGAGCTGGGCGGGCGGACCCCTCGGCGTGTGGACAGTCTCAGTGGCCCCCAGCGGGCCTAAGGCCCAGCCATTTGCCCGTGGCCCTTCAGGATCTCTAGTGTCCTGCTGGGCTCCAGGCTCTGCACTCCCAGCAGCCTGCCAACGAGAACCACTTATTGGCAACTTTAAATGCTCAGAGGCAGAATAGCACGTTTCCTTGGCACACGAGCCACGCAGCCCGGGGCAGCGAGCGCGCCTCCCTCTGAACCGTGAGCAGGACCGGACACCAACACACAGGTTTGGCCGCAGGCAGGAAGCACGCCACGTCCTGGGGCCCCGGCCTCGTGGCGTCCTGGAGCCGGGGCGGGGGGCGTCTGGCAGGGGCGTTTCTGCCACGGTCCGGTCTTCCTGGTGGTTCACACGAGCAAGGGCACCTGCAGGGGAGAGGCAGCCCCGGTTACTCAGGGTCCATGGGGAAGCTGTGGGTGCAGGGGTCTGGGTGCCGAGGGGCACACTGACCAGTGACAGCTACTTTCCTCGCCCAACACGCTGAGTCTTTTTTTTTTTTAACCCCCACCTGACGATATGCTGTCATTGGTTTTAGAGAGAGGAAAGGGGGAGGGAGAGAAAGAGAGAGAGAGAGAGAGAGAGAGAGACATTGATGTGAGACAGAAACATCAGTCAGTTGCCTTCTGTAGGTACCATGACCGGGGATCAAACCCACAACCCAGGCACGTGCCCCGACCAAGAATTGAACCTGCAACCTGCTGGTGTACGGGATGATGCTCCAAGCACTGAGCCGCCCGGCCAGGGCCCAACACCGACTCACTGCACTGTCCCCATCCCCCTCATGGGGCCAAGGAGAGAACGGAGAAACAACCCTACTCGACCTCTTCCAGTGCCCGCTGCGGCATCCGGAGAGAAACACGGGCGCCCAGAGGTGCCGTGTGAGACGGGGCTCGTTAGGGAGGAGCAGTGATCGAGGACGAAAGGACCTGGTGTCCCATGTCACACTCATGCTGGTCGCCCAGGCCTGGCTCTCGGCCCCAGGGCACCTTGGGAAGCGTTCCAGCGGCAGAACCTCAGACAGGCCGTGTGGGTATTCACCTGCCAGGCCTCTGCGTCCAGGATGGTGGGGGCAGGTCACATGCTCTGACTAATCCGAGGAGCAGTGAGGACGGGGGCTTCTGAGCGCCCCTGGGAGCGGCCAGGCCCAAGCTCAGGTGGTGGGGAACAGCGGCCTGGCCTCGGCCCCTGGCCACAGCCACCAGGGCCGCCCCCTCTCACCCAGGTGTCCTGCCACCTGCCTGGTGTCCAGACCCACACCCCGGCTCCTGCACCATCACCGGCTGTCCAGCCGGCCCTTCTCTGGCCACTGTCCTTGCGTTTCTCCCCGCTTCCTTTCCCAAAGCACAGACAACATTCTCCGTTCTGGTCTGACTTGTTTCCCTTTTTCTGGAAGGCATCGGGCACGTGCTCAGAGACAGGCAGCCTGAGGTGGCCAGTCACAGTGCTCGGCCCCTTGCTGGCGAGGCCGTGGCCCCTCCAGCCTCGGGGTCTTGGTGACACCTGCAAGGTGGAGAGAGTAACATCTCCTTTGAAAAGATCAAAAGTCACTCAGCGCGGTGACGTGGGTGAGCAACCACGTTCAGTGCTATCCAAAGGCTACTCAGAGCTCCAGCGACACACCTGAACGGGAAGTCATTCAGTACATGTTCCAAACTCGCAGGTGTGCAGGCTCAAGTCCCCCCAAACCTGGTTTTGGCCGTCGAAGTCCCACGGATCACCCTTTGAGGAGTGGTGTCAAAGACAGTGGGCGAGGTCCTCAGGGATCCACGGGCGGTCGGGTGACCACCCTGCACGGCTCCGACTCCCCGAGAAGCACTCTGGAGGGGCCGGCACTCTGCGCAGCCCGGCGGCGCCGTGTTTGGCCAAGGGGCGGTCTCAGGACTGACCTCGCAGACCTGTCTCCCTCCGAACGCACACGCCCCAGGCTCTGGGGCCCTCATTGGGGTGGAGCATCCACCCCGATTTCTTCACTTCCTTCCTTCTACGTAACAGAACTAAGTTCACCAATAGAAATTTTAAAGTAAAACATAAAAAAAACCTAGAAGCTGTCAGTAATTTCCAACTGCACCCCGGCACAGGGAGAGTGTGGAGTCTGCCACCCCGACCCCGCTCACGCCATCCCATCAGGGACACTTCTACCCCCAGTGCCCTGACCTGGGGGGGGGGGCTGAGCTTCCAGGGACAGTGGCCCATGTCCCTGCTGTGTGATGTCTCAGGTCCTACCAAGGGCCACACACAGCCGTGGATGCCTCACTGGCACAACAGACAAGCTCTGGGGTGTTCAGGCTGTTCCCGCACCGGGAACACGGAGCCACCTCTGGCTTTTTCAAGGTCCTTGCGCAGGGATGTGGACCCCCTCCCTGTCCTCTGCGGCCACCGGCTCCTGGGTGGGGAGCAGCGGCGTTTTGGGCAGGGCCGGCAGGCCTCCGAAACAGTGGCCCCCCGCCCTGAGGGCCGCCCGCCCCGACAGGCACACGGCAGAGCGACGGCCTGCTTGCAGGTACTTTCTGTGCCCGAGCGGACCCCCGCCTGAGTCCCGGATCCTCTGAGCCCACTGACTGTCCTGGGAATGGGGACCACACCGCAGGAGCCTCCCCTTCGGGGCGTGCGGGACTGGGCTCAGAAAACCGCAGCTGCTGGCAGCCGCCCTGCTGTTAGCCCCAGTGCCCGACCCCCGGGGGTGGGTGCGGGGTGGGTCCGTGTGGCCACAGACTCACTCTGAGTGGGGACAGGCCTCAGCAGCCCCGGGCCGGGGCCCCTTGATTTGGGAGCCACTTTGCCAGGGCCACACATGCTCCGCTTTCTCTCCGGGACCAGGCGGGCGAGCAGCACAGTGCAAGGCCACTGGGCAGGGCCACGCGGCAAGGCCACGCGGCAGGGCCACATGGCGTGTGTGCTCGGCCCACAGGCGTGAAACCAGCCGTTTTCATACGTCACACAGCAGAAGCAGAAACGAGAGGAGTCCCACGGCGGCCTCCCTCCGGGCTGAGGACCCGAGTGTGAGCTGCGCCGCCCAGGACGCATCTTAGATTACGTCCCTGGACCTGCAGGGCAGGGGGTGGCGGACATGCTCAGGGGCTGGGGGCAGGACGCGCTGTCCCCTGCGTCCCCAGGGGCTGGTCAGGCCGACTGCCCATCCAGGGGAAGGTGCGTACGGTGCCCGCTGGCCAGTGTGGTGCTGATGTGGTGCAGCCACCCCTCCCGCCCTCACCCCCCGCTGTCCCGAGCCGGTGACTCTGCCTGCAGGTGGGGGCGCTTCTCCATGTCCCTCTTGCTCCACAGTGCTGCTCACAGCCCCCCTCACCTTTCTCAGCCTGGCGGCCCCTGTGCCAGAGCGGATGGCGTCCATCAAGGCCTGCCTGGCGTCCACGGGGTTGCTGAGGGGGCTGGAGCTGGACCTGGTCGCTGTCCTGGATGCGGGGGGAGCCGGGGCAGCTGGAGGAGATGGGGGCGGCAGTGGGGGCGGGGGCTGGCTGGCGAGGTCCTCCAGGCCCGAGGCTTCCGACCTGCGTGCGGAGCTGGCGGCCTCACGGAAGCTCCGGAGCTCCTCGGAGGCACAGGATGCCACCTGGCAAAGATGTGGTTGAGTGACAACATCCTGAGGGTCCCCTCCAAGGGCAGCACATGCCCTGCCCCAAGCCAGGCCGGAGGCACGTCTGCTCCCTGCCCCTGAGCCCCCCGTGGCCGGTGACTGAGGGCAAGCAGCAGGGAGGCAGTCCTGGCCTGTCCCACTGGGACCTCCTGATTCCCTGATGCCTGGGCATGTGACAGGCCCGAGGCCACACACCCGGACCTGTCCGATGGTCTGGGAGGACCCACACCCCTCCTCAGTGTGTACTGTGTCCACCACACTCTTCTTGGGACCCCGGCCGCTCTATGCCCTGAAGCCACGCTGGGACCCCCTCCAGGGACTTGGAAGATGCTCGGGGCCAGGTGGGCAGGTGGGAAAGGGAGGGAGCCTTCCTGGGCGCTCTCACCCCCATGCAGTGACCGTCCCTCCGCGCCAGTCTGGGTGGCAGTGGCGGGTGGGCCACCAGGTGACGGCTCCCCATCGGCTGGGAAGACCCAGCGCTGCCCAGCACGCACGGCCGGCCGCCCCCTGGCCTCACCTTGCGCAGGCTGCAGGCGCCGCGGTGCCCCCGGATGGCAGCCAGCAGGGCCGAGTGCTCGCTCTCTGCGTCCACGTAGGACAGCTTTTTGGGCCCTCCCTCTGCGCTGGGCTCCGCCGTCTAGAACAGGAAGCGTCAACACATGTCACTCAGATGGTGGGGACACGCGTGCTGAGACGCGGCAGGAAAGAACACCAAGACGTCGCACTCACGACCGATGGATGGCCCTTGCGGGCCCTGCCTGCAGGGACACCGGGCCTTCGCCGGGCACCTGTCTGACTGCGATGCGGTGTCGACCTTGCGCTAAATAACAGCCGCCATGCATTTGCGGTGACACGGGAGTCTGGCCTGTGATGTCAGGTCCCTCCTGTGATTGGTCTGGCTTTGCAGAGCTGATAATGTGTTGTTAAGTCCTGCAGACCTGGGGGGTCCTGGGTCCCCACTAGCTGGCAGTGTGGCCTTGCGCCAGGTCGCTGAGCCTCACCATGACTCAGTTCCTCATCTAGAAACTGGAGGAGCCCTGGCTGGGGTGGCTCAGCGGACTGGGCACCAGCCTGTGAACCAAAGGGTCCCCAGTTCAATTCCCAGTCAGGGCACACGCCTGGGTTGTGGGCCAGGTCCCCAGTGGGGGGTGTGCAAGAGGCAACCACACATTGCTGTTTCTCTCCCTCTCTTTCTCCTTCCCCTCCCCTCTCTCTATAAACAAACAAACAAGTAAAATAAAAAATCAAAGGCGATAGTTCCCCAGCTTCCAGCTCGTCAACCTGCAAGGTGCCCGTGGAGAGCGACCCTCCTGACATAACGCCGCCCCTCTGATTTCGGAGACACTGTTTTATTCGGTGTAACAATGCAATGCGGTTACATTTGTAGCAGGTTACATGCCTATTGCTGTTGAAGAATGCCGGGCAGGAGGGGCCCCGGGCTGACTGTCCATTAACTCCCCCCACTGCCCTGTCTCCTGCTCCCCGGACTGTTCATGGTGCCCTGTTCCCCAGGGTGGGGGAGCCCCAAGGGCTGGTGCACAGCCCACACCACCCGCTGCCTGTCTCGCCAGTTCTGCTCCGCCCCTCCAAGTGCCTGGCTCCGCCCACACCCGTGTGCCCCTTGTTTGTGCCCTCCTTGTCTCCCCCCAGCGCCGCTGAGCTGATAGGTGCGGAAGGAGGGCCCCGCCCGCCCTGCGTGCTCACCTTGCGCAGCCTGTCCTTGCCCCCCGCCGCGTGGATGGCCTCCATCAGGGCGCTGTGCAGGGACGTGTCCTTGGGTGCCGGCCTCTGCACGACGGGTCTGAACTTCTTCTTTGGCCCAAAGATGCTGGGGGGCGGTGTGCTGTCGGGGTCTTCGATATCCGTACACGGCACATCGGGCTTCTCCTCCTGCTGGAGGCCGGCGTGGCGGTCCGCGCCGGCTGTCCTGGGATTGTGAGGAGGCTCGCTGTGGCTGGGGACCCACCGGGACCCGTTCACCAGGGACTCGCCGGGAGCCTGAACGTCTCCCGAGCCGGAAAGTGGGCGCTCGGTGCCGTCTGGCGTGCGTTTGGGGTCCGGCGCTGAGCCGGTCCTGTGGATGCCTGTGCCCTGCTTTCCGCCAAAACCACAGCTCAGTCCCACAGAATCCCGGTCCCTCCGGGCCGCCGTGACGAGAGGGACACAGACGCCCCCGTGGGTTCCAGCAGGACAGCCTAGTGGAGACGGTTTCCCGGGAGGGCTGCCGCCTTGCCCCCCCGCCGGTGCCTCCCCATTGGTGTTGGGCAGGTGGCTGCAGGGCGACTTTGCCTCCCCTTCACGCCCGTGTGGCCCTGGGCACGGGCCGCGGGCGGTGTCCCCTTCCATAGCACGAGGCCATCCTCTTAGCTCCAGCCCCCTGTCTCCCCAGGTCCTCTCCGCGGGGTCACGCCTCCTCGCCCCATCGCCGTGGGCTCGCGGGGGCCCCATCCGCTTGGTGATGGCCGAGGCCACGTACTGACTGGACGTCCTTCTCTGAGGCTTGAGAAACAGGACTTGGGTGGCGTGAGCTGCTGGCACTTTCACGGGACAAGTGGCTGTCGAGGGTGGTCGGCTGTGCCCCTCTGGCAGCGGTCTGCCGTCACCCTTGTGGGCAGAGGGCTGCTGGGGCGATGGTGCTGTGGGGTCCGGGGAACTGGGCTCTGCTCTGCCTCTGCCGTCCTGATGTGGAGCCTTAGCCGGAGCCGTGGGGGTGGGGGGTCCCCGGGCCGAGCTCCCCAGGGGAGGGCCGGAGCGCTTCTCCAGGGAGCCGGCCCGCCGGAGCTCTTTGACGCCCCCCAGGGGCTGGGCATCCTTTTCGAGAGCAGGCGAGGGCAGCGCCACGGTCCTGCCCCCGTTCACACGGGGACTCACCAGGTTCCCCAGCTCGTCGATCTTGATGGCGCCTGTGGAGAGCGACACTCCTCTGTCGTAACACCGCCTCTCGGATTTCGGAGGGACAATTTTATACGTCGTGAGGCCACATTTAAGTCCCAAACTCCCCCCTGGGTTCCGGCCTCGCTGACACCACGACAGAGGCACCGGGACGTCCTTCTCATCGTCACTGTCCTTCTCCTTCCGTGGCGGAGCGCTCACGGCCTCGGTGGTCCGCGCCCCCCCACTGAGAGCGGAGCTGTGCTCTCTGCCTCTCTCCTGCGCACTCCGGGCATGCTGGCGGAGCTCGGAAGCCACCCAGGGCTCTGCCTTAACGGGACTCGTGTCTTTGCAGGTGTCGCCCGAGGCCGCTCCGACGTCCCTCCGGACGTCTCGGGGAGGAGCAGCTGCATTGGACCCCTCCGCCCTCTGTTTCCCACGCTGCTGGGGCCCCCCGGGGGCCAGCGGCAGGTGAGCCGCCCCGCCGGCCATGTGCCCCCTGTCGAAAGACCCAGCATTGTTGTTTCTGTTGGAAAACAGCCCCGACTCCACCGGATCATCCACTTCCCCGATGAATGTCACCGGGATGGCGTCGGGGTCCGCGTCGGGGCCGATGGCGTCCTGAGAGCCACAACCAGAGGTGCCATCGACGGAGCCGGTGAGAGAGCTGGTGTCGGTCTCGTAGCTCCCTTCCACGTCTGCAGAGAAGCACAAACACGAGTCACAGACGCCCGCCCACGCGGCCCGCTGACGACCTGCGGCCGCCACACCGTGACTCGGTTTCCCCGAGTCCTTCTAAGTGCTTTACGTACGTTTCAAAGTGGCATTTCAGTTTATCATCTACATTTGCCTGGGGGCAGCGTCTTGGCCCTTGCTCCTCAACAGAGGGGCTGGATTTGTGATGTCTCCCGAGCAGGTGTCTGGGTCTGTTCTGCTGACACGCTGCCCTTAACAGTCCATCTCTGAACCCACGCCTCTGGAATCGTTGTCCGAGCACAGAGCACGAGGGGGATGCTGAGACTGGCCTTCACCTTGCTCCTGCTCCCCACGTCCCCACAAAGCATGCGGGCAATGGCCCTGGCTTTGGCGTCTCACCAGGTGAGTGACGGACCCCGGAGCACTGAAGAACTCACCCCGAAGGACGCCGTGTCACAAGGAAGAGCTCAGTGACACGGACACACGGCCGATTGGGACAGATCAGCTCCGCCAGCTGTGTCTCCCGAGGATAGAATAGTGACAAGCGCATTGGACAGGAGGGATCTGTTTCCCCCTCGTTTTGCATTCAGGCGTGGCCCCGACCCCTAGTTCATTTTCACTTCCTGCCTTTGCTTTGACAATTTCTGGGCTGTTTACTGGGATTATTCGAGCCAGCTTCAGGCTGGCGGCACCACCCTGACACCTCCCCGGGAGAGCGGTGACGGGAGACGGCCTGTTATCGGTGAACACATCTCTGAATGAAAGAAGCTGTGTGTCTGGTCCCCCAGTGTCTCCCTAAGTCACCTGGGTCCTGGGGAGCTTTTCTTCTCACTACATGTGGGACGCTGTTCAGCGTGCAAACTCAGGGTTGCCCAGAGCAGGTGTGAGGCAGCCATGGGGCCGCCCCCTCCCCAGGAGGGCCGGCTGTGGAGCT
The DNA here is from genome assembly GCA_028533065.1 of Trachops cirrhosus. NCBI lineage: Eukaryota > Metazoa > Chordata > Mammalia > Chiroptera > Phyllostomidae > Trachops > Trachops cirrhosus. Next base: position 1,523,851 of record CM052549.1, read on the forward strand.
GCTCCCCCGCCACATGCCCCCCCACTGTGGGCGTGGCCCTCCCACCAGGGTGTCTTCCAGGGGAGCTGTCCTTGCTCCCGGAGGCTGCCCCTCGTGGCGTCACCGCACACAACGTGCTCAGAAAACCCTGCTCGGGGCACCCCTTACCTTCCGGGTCCTCGTCCAGGTCCCCCCGGTTCTGCTCCAACCGCCGGGCGACGAGCAGGTCTCTGTCGTCATCGGAGGCTGCAGCCGCGTTCTCGGTGCTAGAGAAGGTCAGAGAGGAAGCAAGGGCAGTCGCATCCCTTATCACACACGTACCGCACGCCTTTGCAGGAACGTCCGAGGGAGGGGCAACTCCTGTTCAAAGTCCTGCTGCCCTGCGCTCCCTGGACCACCGGGGTCCTCGGAGCTGCTGAGACATAGACGGCGCGTGGTACCTGTGTGCGGTGTGTGTGGAGTGAGTGTGCATGTGATGTGTGTGGTGTGTGAAGGGTGTGGTGTGTGTGTATGTGAGGGGTGTGTGTGTATGCGTGGTATGTGTGTGTGGAGTGTGTGTGTGCATGTGATGTGTGTGGTGTGTGAAGGGTGTGGTGTGTGTGTATGCGTGGTGTGTGTGTGCAGGTGATGTGTGTGGTGTGTGAAGGGTGTGGTGTGTGTATGTGAGGGGTGTGTGTGTATGCGTGGTATGTGTGTGTGGAGT